>JAXCGZ010002011.1:72500-127500 GCA_037179515.1 Halocaridina rubra | reverse complement strand
TTCATTCCTAGAATAGCAGTTAAGATGTAAGGTTTGCTTCTACTTTAGACTATTAGTGGTGTGATTACCTAATTGTGTGATTACTTAATTGTGATTACCTAATTGTGTTTACGGGGAAAGAGCCCAAAGCTCGTATCTTCCCGTCTCCTGATCGGTTCCATTTTATACTTAGTGATACTTATCATACCTCTCCTTAAAACTATGGATTGAGATAGCATTAACTACCTCCTCGCTTAGCGAATTCCAATTATCAACTACTCTTACACTGAAAAAGTATTTTCTTACATCCTGCAAAGAAGTTTTCTTACGAAGCTTCAAACTATGACCTCTAGTTCTAGAGCCAGCCATATCAAAATATCGATCCCTATCCACTCTATCATAACCATGAAGGAATTTAAAGACTGTCACCATATCCCCCCTCACTCTTCTAGCTTCCAGTGATGGTAAGTCTAATTCCCTCAGCCTCTCATCATAACTGAGATTGCGTATTTCTGGCACCAGTTTCGTGGCATGTCTTTGAAGTTTTTCAAGCTTAGCTATGTGCTTTTTCAAGTGCGGATTCCAAAAGGGGGCTGCATATTCGAGTTTTGGCCTCACATAGGTTACATAAATATTTATGAACATTTCCTTGTCCATGTGCCTCAAGGCTACCCTTCATTTGATAAGAATGCATATGCTGCCCTTACTATGCCATTTATATGTATTTCTGGAGACACATCTGCCAGTATGTTTACTCCTAGATCTCTCTCATTTTCTGTCTCATGAAGTTGTACTCCAGCCACCGAGTAATCAAGCTTGGGCCTTCTTGCACTTGTACCCATTCTCATTACCTTACATTTTGAAGTATTGAATTTCATTAGCCACTTTTTTGACCACTCATGCAGATTATTTAGATCCTCTTGAAGTTCTCTACCATTGTTCTCGTTTTTTACTTTCTTCACAATCTTTGCATCATCTGCAAACATATTCATGAATGAATTTACAGACTCTGGTAGGTCATTTACATATACAAGGAACAAAAGTGGCCCTAAAACTGAACCCTGTGGAACTCCACTACTAACTCTTCTCCATTCAGACACTGAGTGTCTTACTCTAACCCTCTGTTCCCTTCCTTCTAAGTAAGTTTTTATCCATTCCAAAACATTTCCACCTATTCTAGCCATTGAGTGCAACTTCCTAATAAGTCTCCCATGTGGAACAGTGTCAAACGCTTTCTGGAAGTCTAGGAATATGCAATCTGCCCATCCCTCTCTTTCCTGTAAGATTTGGCTTACCTCATCATAAAATTCTAATAAGTTTGTTACTGTTGATCTACCTTCTCTGAAGCCATGTTGCCTCACTGACAAAAAGTTGAAGGATTCCAAGTGAAGAGAGATATGTTTCCTTAGTAGTTTCTCCATGACTTTGCAAACTATGCTGGTCAAGGAAACTGGTCTATAGTTCAGAGCCGTATCCCTCCTTCCCTTTTTGAAGATAGGTATCACATTTGTTTGTTTTCAGCATCTTGGAATCTCCCCCGACTCCAGTGACTCCTTAAATATGATACTTAGTGCCACTGATATTGTGTTTGCGCATTTCTTAAGCACATGAGGGGATATGTCATCAGGACCTGTAGCTTTATGAACATCTAAATCCATCAGCGCTTTGCATACCTCTGTGGCTGTAAGGTTGATGTTCTCTAATACCGGCCCTTGAGCTTCTATCACTGCAATCTGAGGGGGTGGGGTGTTTGTGTGTGTGTGTATGTGAGAGAGAGAGAGAGAGAGAGAGAGAGAGAGAGAGAGAGAGAGAGAGAGAGAGAGAGAGAGAGAGAGAGAGAGAGAGAGAGAGAGTTTAAATACTTAATTGGGCTTACGGGAAAGAGCCCTATACTCGTAACTCCCCGTCTCCTGGTAGGTTCCATTTTTGTACTCTGTGATACTTATACTTCTCCGAAACAGTAATTACCTAATTGTGCTTACGGACAAGTGCCCGAAGCTCATAACTTCCCGTCTCCTGGTCGCTTCCATTTTGTACTTAGTGATGCTTATCATACTTAGTCCTTAAAGCTATGAATTGAATTAGCATTAAGTACCTTCTCGCTTAGCGAATTCTAATTATCAACTCCTCTTACACTAAAAAAGTACTTCCTTACATCGTGCAAAGAAGTTTTCTTACGAAACTTCAAACTATAACCTCTAGTTCTAGTGTCAGCCTTATCAAAATATCGATCTTTATCCAGTCTTTCTTAACCATGAATGAATTTGAAAACCGTCACCATATCCTCCCTCAGTCTTCTGGCTTCAAGTTATGGTAAGTCTAATTCCCTCAACCTCTCATCATAACTGAGATTGCGTATTACTGGCACCAGTTTCGTGACATGTCTTTGAATTTTTTTCCAGCTTAACTACGTGCTTTTTCAAGTGTGGATCGTGTGTGTTTGTGTGCGTGCATGCGTACTTTCGTGTGTGTGTGTGTGTGCGTGTGTGTGTGCGTGTGTGTGTGTGTGTGTGTGTGTGTGTGTGTGTGCGTGTGTGTGTTTATATATAAATTCCAATTCTCAGGCCAAGCTCTTCCAGCTGCTGTCTCCAATTAGAAATGTGTGTTTGTACTTGTGTGCGCTGCTGACCTAATGATAACTGGCGAATCATGAAGAAGTAAAGCTGACTTTATCATGCGCATTGAGAAAATTAAGTTGAAGAGCATGAGCGGACAATTGACTATTTTCTCAAGTCATATGTGATACCACGGACCTATTCTGGAGTGCTTGATCCTGTCTCCAAGGTCTTCGGTAGACTGGTGGTCATTTTGTAGTGACAAGTCGTTTCCTCATCAGTAACCGATTGGTTGGAAAGGTTTGAGGTGGAAACAGACCCTGCCTCTGCATTTCCTTGAGCTAATTCAATCAATTTAATTCTATGACAATTCTTGAATAGAGCTGTAATTTATGTTTTTCCTATGATATATTTTTTTTTACACACACCGATACTAACCGTCAAATTTGCGACTGTTTTGATGGTCAGATTACTTCAAGACGCATCAAAAACTATAGTACAAAAAATATTAACATCCAACTGGAGGAGAGTGTAATCATATTAGTTTAAAACTACGCTTGCTTAGAGTATTAACTGAAACATTTCGTGCTTGTTCTTTCATTATGTTCTTAAATCATATTGGTTTTTGAGTTGGAAAAAACTTAATTTGAATTATACTGATATATCATCATTGACAAATTGAATATATAACATTACCATTAAGATTAGTTCCCAGCAAACAAGAAAGGTAAGAGTATTATAGGCGAACTGTGTAGATCACCTGCTAATTCAGTCAATAGCACATTAAAGTTAGAAAGGAAAGCAGATCATTAGTTTGAATTATAACTTTAATTAATATCTTATGAAATAATGCATATTTATTTATTCCTTGCCCAAACAGAGAAATATAATTCATATTTTGCACTTTATTTGAACATATTTGATTCTTTTCACGCAGTTGATGACAATAAAGGCAATATATCATTTAATATATATTCCTAGACTAAAAAACAATTATATAGTATGTTAAAATATTTCCAATAGTAAAACCAGCGAGCAGTTGCCTTTGAAGTCTTTTTGTGGGAGAATCCAACGGGAGAAAATGATTTTCCGCCATCGTCCAATACCTTTCCTTTATCACTCGAAGCTTATTGACATCCAGAGGGGAACCTTTCTGCCTATTTTGATCCTCTTCTTCCCTTACACTCTGATCAGCTTTCAAGAGCCTTCGCCGGCCACTGCTTTACAGTGTTTGGTTAAGATGAGATGGCCACTTGCACACGTCAGATTCTCTCTCTCTCTCTCTCTCTCTCTCTCTCTTTTATTAGCCACTGTTGAGCAGAAACGTAATTAAGTTTTATTTTCACAAGTGCGTCAATGTGCCTTATGCAAAATGGTTTGTCCCAGCTTAAGAAGGCAACATATTTCAGGAATTAGGTTTTTGTTCTTATCAATGATATAATCGTTATTGCAATGGACTTAGGGCATATTTCTCAATGTAAAAAATAAAAAAAAATAAAGTAAAATGAAATGAAATAAAAAACAACAAAGGCAATGAAATGTTTAGCTACTACTATCATTATTATTAATGTTATTATTATTATTATTATTATTATTATTATTATTATTATTATAATTATTATTAGTATTATTCAGTTAAGCCCGCATGACAGCGTGTGCACCCCCAAGTTCAAGATCTATTGGCTCTGCTGCAATAACATCTAAACCCTCTCAAGTGACTTCTTAACAGTGAGGCTTGTTTCTCCATCCCTGTGGCTAGGGCAATCTACTTGTTCCGGTTTTACGTCACAGACTCCCTTTTTTCTACCAAGGGCTAGGACGGTTGCCTTCTTGCGAAGGACTTGTTTTGGCAGATGTAATCGTTACTCTAAGTGCATGCCATTGCTAACCTCAGACCGTGACAGGGCGCAAACGCACGACCTGACGCCTCAGAGTCGCGGACGCTACCGTTTGAGCCACGGTGACTACTGTGGCCAGGACAATCTACATTACTTTTATTTTACAATTCGTCAATTACCTTTCCCCTGCAATAATTCAGGTGCCAAAAATTTCCCTGGAGCTGCTTGAAAAGCTTCAGAATAAAGTGATGAGCTTCATCTTGGGATGTCCCGTATCCACCACGATAGTCAATATACAGAGTGAACTCAACCTTCAACCTTGTCCACCCAAACCTAAAATACAGTTTGGTGGTTGCACTCTCATAAGAACTATATCCTGCATACTTCAGTGACTTCACATCACTGCTCAAGCAGCAGAGAATTTCCTTGCAACTTCTCCATGGAAGAATCCAACCCCAACAGTACTCTTCACTCACCTCCAAGGCATACCCTCCTGCCTCTACAGAGCATAGCTCTTGAAACAGTAGCAACAGTTTCTTTAACACTTCCCACAACACATAATCTTTACAAGGATGGATCCATGTAACTGGATGGTACTGCTGGAAGTTTAATCTTCTCACCTGACTAAGAACCACCAGAGGAGGGTAGGGTTGTACACAGAATGCCGGACTGATACAGCTCCAAATTTCGTGAACTGTATGATGTCCTGGATGAAATTAATTTCCTCTGCCAGAGAGAACTCAGTGGAGTTGTTAGTTGTAATACACAGTCCACCCTCTATGCTCTCACATCAATCAAACCACCTGCCATCAGTTAGTACATAGAACATTGTCTTCACTGATCTTGACTCATAAGTGATATTTAATCATCAAGTTTTTGTGTGTGCCTGTGTGTTCCAAGAACACACAGTGACAAAGTGGACCGCTTAGTCAAAGTTGCCAGTGGCCTGTCTGCTGAATCAAAGTAAAATACCTCAACTCATTCTGGGAAGAAAATACAGAGGAGGGGATTCCCAGTCCCCTTGCTCTACCCCATTTAGTCGACTTTTACGACACGCAGGGGAATACAGAGGAAGTATTCTTACCCCCTCTCCCTCAGGAGGAATATATATATATATATATATATATATATATATATATATATATATATATATATATATATATATATATATATATATATATATATATATTGTTAGGAAGGAAATAGACATTTGTTCCTTTTATTTGGGTCTACATTCAATTGCAAGAGTTTTCTATAATTAAGGAATGTATACACACTGATTGGTTTATTTACTTTAATTTGTGTTTGCTCTCCCAATGATTTAGTGAGCCTTTTAATTATTTCATATATATATTTTGAGTTTAGCAAGAGTTTTTTGAGAGTTAATAATAGCAGAGGTATATTTTGAAATAACGTAACTTTAGACTTTACTTTGACTCGCGTTGTTTGTTTGTTATGTAAAAGAGAGAAAGAAGAAATTAAACATGGCGTCCTGTCGTTTGGCTCTGTCATTCCTCCTACTTGGATCTCCTGTCACGATGTTGATGAACCTTCGTTAACATTTTGGTGCCCAGACCCGGGAAGTAGAAGCTGTCAAGACTTCCTTGTGAGTTATTGTGGCGGAAATCAGTAAGAATTTCGAGGAGAATGGCTCAGTCAATGGACCCACTTCAGTTGGTGAAGCGGCAGAGGATGTCGGCCAGACGTTGGGTTACTCGGCAGGCCAAGGCATTGAAGGACCTGCTAGAGACGACCAGCAGCAGTGAGTTTCAGCTCAAGAGCTCCATAGATGTCTTTAATAGTAGACTAAGCACCTTAGATGAGAAACAGGCTGAACTGGAAGTGCTTATCCCGGAGAAGGAGCTGGAGGATTGTATCGACGAGGCTGAGACATTCAGGCGTACTTCCCTTCAAGTTTGGTACAAGGCTAACAAGACATTAGAAAGTTTAGTCAAGAACAATCAAGGAGACGCATCCGACGCTCATAGTGTTAGTTCAAGTCACAAGTCACCTGAAGTTAAGCTCCCCAAGTTAAGAGTTGTCCAAGTTCAAGGGAGACATCACCGAGTGGCAAGCCTTCTGGGACCAGTTTAAGTCGCACATTGATGAGACAGATTTACCTGACGTGAGTAAATTTACTGATTTGTTGTCGTTATTGGAGGGTGAGGCCAAATCTGTTATTCAAGGGCTCTCACTGACGAGTGCAAACTATGTAATTGCTTGTGACCTGCTGAAGGAGAGATACGGCAGGCCAGAGAGAATCATATTTGCTCATGTACAAGCTCTGTTAACTAGTTATGTTTCTGTGAAGGCTAGAGGTCCTAAATATACAGCACAAGTTTGGAGTCTGCAAGATGAGCTACCGAAACACATAAGAAGTTTAGAAGCATTAGGTGTCTCAGGCAAGCAGTGTGAAATCTTCCTAACTCCCATCATGCTTTCCCATCTCCCTAATGAAATTCGTCTTGAGTGGGCCCGGCAGGGAGCTGGACACGAAAGCAATCTTGAATGGCTGCTGACTTTCGTCAAACAAGAAATCGAGAGGTTGGAGAGATCTGCGGTGTTCAAGGACATCACAGCTGGGAGGAAGGAGAACCAGAGTTCAGCCGAAGAGAGATCAACCTGGCAGACACGAGGAGTAAGAGAGAGGGTGGCGTCTGCTGCTGCCCTACACACATCTTCGGAAGGTGAAAGAGTAACAGTACAGTGTGGGTTTTGTAACAAGAAGCATCCTTCTGAGAGATGTTTTGAGACTCAGAAGTGTGACGGTAAGGAGCGTATGGCGAGAATTAAGACAGCTGGGTTGTGTTTCAGATGTTTAGGTAAAGGACACATTGCCAAAGGGTGTCATGCAAAATGTAAAAAATGTAAGGGTAACCATCATATTCTCATTTGTGGTGTTAAGGTGGATAATACTAAGGTTGAATCAGCACCTATAACAGCTCCCCAGGAACAATTTCCAGATACAGACACAAGGTTTAGAGATGAAAGTAAAGGTTTGGCTGTCAAATTTGCTGGAGATTCCTTGTTTAGCCGTACCGGTAGTGGTGAGACATGTACTGTGTTACAGACAGCTACTGTGAGAGTGGTTGGATCAAATGGAGTGGTCAGAAAGCTATATTAATGTTTGATGGAGGGTCAGATAATACCCATGTAGCCAGTAATTTAGTTAAGAAGTGTCAACCCACTTGGAAATCTAGCCAACCCATTTCTTACTCTACATTTGGTGGTGGTAATTCTACCCATGTTAGACAAAGTAATATATTTGAGTTGAGAATTCTTGATTGCAATGATGCACCCCTTACTCTGACAGCTGTTGAGGTACCAGTCATAAGTAAACCCATGTTTAGGACTGCTGTACCTAGAAGAATAATGTCTAAACTCCCCTTACCTCTTGCAGATAATTGCCAAGATGATTCAAGTATAGAAGTAGATATATTAGTGGGTCAAGATGCTTATTGGAGTCTCATAATCTCAAGTGAGTCTGTACAGGTGGAGAATGTAGTAGCTCAGAAGTCTGTGTTCGGGTGGGTGCTATCTGGTGTTTGGCACTCTTCACATCCTTGTCCTAATGTAAAAGTAACTTTACCTCAAATGTTATGCATTTCAAAGGTTTTAGACTATGATGTAAGTAAATTTTGGGACTTAGAATCCATAGGTATCCAGTCCATTGAAACGGACCCTAAGTTTGAGTCAAATATTGTCATGCAGGAATTTGCCCAGAATGTTTCCTATTTCAAGGGTAGATATGAAGTGTCCCTACCATGGAAAAATGAGGCGATGAAAGATGCTCTTTTGAATTACAAGAAACTTGCAATGAAAAGACTTGATAAGTTACATGTGAGACTGGACAAGGATGAAAGGTTAAAGGCTGAGTACTATAATGTCTTTAAAGAGTATGAGAAAGACGGTATTGAGAAAATTCCTTTGAATGACATTAAGAGTAATAATCCCACATTCTACTTGCCTTATCATCCTGTAGTTAAGGCCAGCAATATAAGTACTAAAGTTAGACCAGTATTTGATGCCTCAGCTAAGGGTTACAATGGAATTTCACTCAATGACTGTCTTCTCACAGGGCCTTCCCTCAACCCAGATTTAGTAGAAGTCATGCTTAGATTTAGGAGATGGCCCATTGCTCTCACTGCTGATATAACAAAAGTATTCTTGCAACAAGTGTTGATCCACCAAACAGAGATGTACACCGTTTTTTGTTGAGGGATGAGAATGGGGCCAAGCACATGAGATTTCTGAGGGTTCCCTTTGGAAACACTTCCAGTCCCTTTCTGCTCAATGCCACAATTAAGTACCATTTAGACAAGTATCCTTGCACAGAAGTAATTCAAGAATTAAAGGAAGATATGTATGTGGATAATTGGCTGAGTGGGGCTGATAGTGTGAATGAAGCTACCCATAAGTTTAATGAGGCATGTGAGGTTTTGGTTCAGGCAGGTATGCCTCTCACTAAATGGGTGTCAAACAGTAAAATGGTAACCTCTAATTTTCAGGACAAGCTTGACCAATTGCATTATGAAGAAGACACTAAAGTACTGGGATTACTGTGGTGTAGTTCATCTGATGAGTTTTCCTTTGCAGGTTTAGAGTTCAACACCCAAACTGTGTTGAATTATAACAAGAGAAGCATGCTAAGTCTGATTGCCAAAATCTTTGACCCTCTAGTCCTTATTAATCCATTTATTATGTTTGGTAAGATACTTTTCCAAGATATATGGAGATTGGGATTACAGTGGGATGATGAGTTGCCACCAGAATTATTGCATAAGTTTAAAAACTGGGTTCTGAGTGCTGAGTGTCTGAGGGATTGGAGGATGAAGAGAGCTTACTTTCCACATTTGCTATGGAGTAATCTTACTAATGTAGAACTTCAGGCCTTTGGTGATGCATCAGGGAAGGGTTATGGTGCCTGCGTATATATCCGTACCTATGTAGCGGATGGTGAATCACCTAAAGTTTCATTAGTAGCCTCTAAGTCTAGAGTGGCACCCATAGACCATAACTTTGCCAAGATTAGAGTTGATGGGGGCCCTGTTGTGTGCTAGACTAGTAAGTTTTGTGAAGAAATCCCTTCATCTCTGTATGGATACCAAACTATTTTGCTGGACAGATTCACAAATAGCACTGACATGGATCAAGGATGACCCTTACAGGTGGAAGACCTTTGTGGCAAACAGGGTGACAGAAATTCAAAGTTTAACCCCCCCTAGCTGCTGGAATCATTGTCATGGTAATGAGAACCCAGCTGATTTGGTCTCCAGAGGTATGATGGGAGATCAAATAGTATCAAATAAGTTGTGGATGAATGGACCATCTTGGCTGTCTGAGCCTATCAGTATGTCTCTAGAATCAGTACCAGTACCTGTTTGTATTAATGAGGATGCTAGGGTCACTGAAGATATAGTTTACACAACAGTCAGTCTAACCTCACCTGTGCTAGAATTTGAGGAGTGGGGCACATTCAGTAAAGCTCAGCGTGTTGTTGCTTGGGTGCTAAGATTCATCCACAATTGCAAAGCTCATGATAAGAAAATTGGTCCACACTCCACAACAGAATTGTCAGAGGCTGAATTCAAGATGTTTTATCAGGTACAGAGACAGATGTATCCAAATGAGATTAATGCATTGCAAAATGACAAGGCTTTACCTAAAGGATCAAAGTTGAGTACCCTAGACCCTTTTTTGGATGACAAAGGTTTGTTGAGAATCAAGGGGAGACTTGAGAATGCCAATTTAAGTTTGGAGAGTAAGCACCCAGTAATTATTCCCAAGTGTCACTTAGCAAGGCTGTTGGTCCAGTTTAAACACCATTTTCTTAAGCATGCAGGTATCTCTACAACTGTGTCTACCTTGAGAGAGAATTTTTGGATTATAGGAGTAAGAAGGATGGCCAAGTCAGTTACTAAGGAATGTGTAAAATGCAAAAGACATGATTCTAGAGCGCGCAGTCAGATTGTGGCACCTCTTCCAGAATTCAGAGTAAAAGCTGCACCTCCATCTACAGTGACAGGTGTTGATTTTGCAGGTCCCTTGTTTTGTGCAGATTTCCCTTCTAAGAAGTTTTACATGTTACTGTTCACATGTGCAGTAGTAAGGGCCGTGCATTTAGAGCTCACTGACTCAATGAGTGTGGATGACTGCAAGCACGCTATACGTAGGTTTATTGCTAGAAGAGGATTGCCATCAATAATATATTTAGGCAATGCCAAAACCTTTGCTGCTTGTGCAGGCCAATTACATGAGGTTTACGGTCACCTGGCCCCACAGTGGAAATTTATAGTCCCCCGTTCTCCATGGTGGGGAGGCTGGTGGGAGCAGCTGATAAGATCAGTTAAGTCTGCCATCAGGAAAACATTAGGCATTAAGTGTGTCTCCAGGACTGAACTAGAGACTTTATTGCATGAAATTGAAGCTTGTGTAAATTCCAGACCCCTTACTTATGTTGGTGATGAAATGGACAAGGCTCACTCCTTGTCTCCTTCTTAATTTCTCATTGGCAGAAGTGCTAGCACTCACACTCAGGTAGACCCTAAACCTCCTTTTATGCCTGTCACTTTTCAAGATTTAAAGGAAAGAGAAATTATAAGAAATGAAACCTTAGATAAATTCTGGAGGTTGTGGACTAAGGACTATATTACTAATCTGCCTCCTGTGGTTACAGGATTTACTGCAAAATGTAACATTGAGAAGGGTGCTTTGGTTTTAGTAAAAGAAGACAACATTCCAAGATTATAGTGGCCTCTGGGAGTAATTGTGGATGTCTTCCCTGGTCGGGATGGAGTTATTAGAAGTGTAAATGTGAGAACTTTTAAGGGGATTTTGAAAAGGCCAATTCAAAGACTTCATGATTTAGAAATATCAAGTGTTGAGTATACCAATGATGCTAAGGTTGATCAGCCTCTTCCTCTTTCTAATACGTCTGTTCAAGCCAGTCCTCCTCCTGACCAGGAAATTGACCACTCTTACTCTCAGCCTGATGTATCGAATGACATTCATACACGTTCAGGTAGATCGATTAAGGCTCCTCAGAAACTTGATTTGTGAGTACTGTACTGTACAGTAGTACGAGTCTGTAAGGTACTGTACAGTATACTTCAGTACCGGTATCTATATATGTTGTATATCTGTTGGAGGATAAGTGATGTGAAATTTCATACCGGTACAGTTCTGTATGTTTGTATAGGTTACTGTACTTGATTAATAGGAGTCTGTACTCCTATGATGGGGAGTGTGTTAGGAAGGAAATAGACATTTGTTCCTTTTATTTGGGTCTACATTCAATTGCAAGAGTTTTCTATGATTAAGGAATGTATTCACTCTGATTGGTTTATTTATTTTAATTTGTATTTGCTCTCCCAATGATTTAGTGAGCCTTTTAATTATTTCATGTATATATTTTGAGTTTAGCAAGAGTTTTTTGAGAGTTATTAATAGCAGAGGTATATTTTGAAATACCGCAACTTTAGACTTTAATTTGACTCGCGTTGTTTGTTATGTAAAAGAGAGAGAGAAGAAAATAAACATGGCGTCCTGTCGTTTGGCTCTGTCATTCCTCCTACTTGGATCTCCTGTCACGATGGTAAGGAACCTTCGTTAATATATATATATATATATATATATATATATATATATATATATATATATATATATATATATATATATATATATATATATATATATATATATATATATATATATATATATATATATATATATATATATATATATATATATATATATATATATATATATATATATATATATATATATATATATATATATATATATATACACACACAGGATGAGGCAGAAATACCACCCATATATTAAACTTTCACCTATTTGTTGCTAATGAACTTAGGCAAAATCCAATGATGTCTTCATTTAACTAATGACTTACCATTTTTCAGATACCCTCATTCAGCAATACGATTGGACTGGTGCAAAGAGAGGGCTGGGCAGATTGCATATTCCTAGACTTCCAGAAAGCGTTTGACACTGTTCCACATGGGAGACTTATTAGGAAGCTGCAATCAATGGCTAGAATAGGTGGAAATGTTTTGGAATGGATAAAAACTTACTTAGAAGGAAGGGAACAGAGGGTTAGAGTAAGACACTCAGTGTCTGAATGGAGAAGAGTTAGTAGTGGAGTTCCACAGGGTTCAGTTTTAGGGCCACTTTTGTTCCTTGTATATGTAAAGGACCTACCGGAGTCTGTAAATTCATTCACGAATATGCTTGCAGATGATGCAAAGATTGTGAAGAAAGTAATAAACGAGAACAATGGTAGAGAACTTCAGGAGGATCTAAATAATCTGCATGAGTGGTCAGAAAAGTGGCTAATGAAATTCAATACTTCAAAATGTAAGGTAATGAGAATGGGTACAAGTGCAAGAAGGCCCAAGCTTGACTACTCGGTGGCTGGAGTACAACTTCAAGAGACAGAAAATGAGAGAGATCTAGGAGTAAACATACTGGCAGATTTGTCTCCAGAAATACATATAAATGGCATAGTAAGGGCAGCATATGCATTCTTATCAAATGTAAGGGTAGCCTTCAGGCACATGGACAAGGAAATGTTCAGAAATATTTATGTAACCTATGTGAGGCCAAAACTCGAATATGCAGCCCCCTTTTGGAATCCGCTCTTGAAAAAGCACATAGCTAAGCTTGAGAAAGTTCAAAGACATGCCACGAAACTGGTGCCAGAAATACGCAATCTCAGTTATGATGAGAGGCTGAGGGAATTAGACTTCCAATCACTCGAAGCTAGAAGAGTGAGGGGGGATATGGTGACAGTCTTTAAATTCCTTCATGGTTATGATAGAGTGCATAGGGATCGATATTTTGATATGGCTGGCTCTAGAACTAGAGGTCATAGTTTGAAGCTTCGTAAGAAAACTGCTTTGCAGGATGTAAGAAAATACTTTTTCAGTGTAAGAGTAGTTGATAATTGGAATTCGCTAAGCGAGGAGGTAGTTAATGCTATCTCAATCCATAGTTTTAAGGAGAGGTATGATAAGTATCACTAAGTATAAAATGGAACCGATCAGGAGACGGGAAGATACGAGCTTTGGGCTCTTTCCCGTAAACACAATTTGGTAATCACAATTAGGTAATCACATCATACTTATACTGTAGAAGCATTTTTGAAGAATGGTGAATCTGAAAATACAACACAGAGAGCTTTTCAAACTCATTACAACATAGGTTGGAATGATGCGGTTCCGGATAGATAAACAATACTGTTATGGGTTGAAAATTTTAGAGCCACAGGTTCAGCACTTAAAAGAAAGCCACCTGGAAGACCTCGAAGCATTCGAACCCCAAAAAGCATTCAAGCTGTGAGAATTTCTGCTGCTCAGTCTCCTACACGTTCAGCTCGTAAACATTCCTCTGCCTTGAGCTTGTCTGATCAAACAGTCAAAAGAATTCTACACACTGATCTAGAGTTCCATCCGTATAAATTAATGAGTGCTCAGAAAGTGCACGAATGTGACAGGGAAGTTCGCTTGTCATGCTGTGACAATATCCTTCAAAATGTTCCTGCAAATGCTGTTCTTCTCACAAGTGATGAAGCTCACTTTCATCTCTCAAGTTGCGTTAATGAGCAAAATTTTCATTATTGGGGGGAAAATAACCCTAGACAGCTTCACGAAAGACCTTTACACAATGAACGAGTGACTGTATGGTGAGCAGTTGCAAACTTGAGTGTATGGGGCTAGGGCCCTTATTTTCTTGAATAGAGAAACCTCTAGGTTACAGTAACATCTGATCAGTATGTGGAGATTCTGCAGACATTTCTGGAACCAAAAGTAAATGACCTTCACAATCAGGATGTGTGGTTTCAGCAGGATGGAGCCACCGCACACATAGAAACAAGATCAATGGAAGCTCTGAGAGAAATGTTTCCAGGACGTTTGATTTCCTTATGCAATGACATTGGAAGGCCTGCATGCTCATCTGATTTCAACCCCTGTAATTATTTTCTCTGAGGGTACTTGAAAGCTCTGTAAATTCAGTTTCTATTCTAACAAATATTGAAAAACCTGAAAAAACTGTCAAAGAATAACTGACGCTGGAATAAGTGGGGAGGACCAAGTGTACCATGAACAGTTTCCAAGAAAGCAACTGTTAAGAGTACTCAATAGACTGTCAACATTTTTCTAGACTTCAAAATACATGGGTCTCCATCTAACATGGCTTTAAATAGTGAAGTCTTGATCATATAGGGTTGGAAGAGGAGTTTCCTGATAAACATACATCACAACGAGTACAGTACTCTACCGCTTGTACATATAATTGTATATTATATTTGTAAACTTTGAATAATGTACAGGAATCTAGGTATGATTTAAAAGTATACAGGACTAGGGAATAAGTTGTATGCAAAGAGCATAAGAATTTTATACACATGCCGTTTTGAATTATAAAAGGGATTTGAGAATTATTTGACAGTGTAAGGTATATTTTATTTTATTTTATTAATTTATTGCGCCAAGGCGTCAGACATTACATGAGTTCATACAAATAATGCTTCAAATGGATATAAAACCAAGAATTGAGCATGGTTTACAGGGAGGTGTACATATTGATAAAACATTGCTGCATACTAACATGCAACTCACAGAATGGCAGCACAGAGTACATTATATGCAAAAGTAAAGCTCAGAGAAACGCAGAATGCACAAACAGAATTATATAGCAACATACAGAAAATATATGTATAATTCAATATAATTAATGGCCACCAAAGTGAGGAAAACGAGCAAGAATAACATCAAGGTTGTCATCATTAAGTAAAAATGAGCAGATCTGTATTAAGTTCTGACCTCGTGGTAAAACATCTCTCACTGTGGGGCACTGAAGACAATAGTGGTCAAGAGTGTTAGCATTAGTTCGGTCGCATAATGTACAGGAGGTGTACTGTGGCATATCTAGAGTCTGGGAGACCTGCCATAAAGGCCGATACCCCATTCTGAGCCGAGCACTAACTACATTGTTTTTCCGCACCAGTGTAAGGTATAGAACCACTGTGGTTTTTATATAACAGGGGGCTTGGGGAACCATTTGACAGCATAAACTGAAGGACCACTGTAGTTTTTGAATAACAAGGGGCTTGCGGAACCATCTGACAGTGCAAGAAAAAGCACCAATGTGGTCTTTGAAAAACAGGGGGGACTTGTAGAACCATCTGACGACTTAAGGCGAGGGATCACTGACATTTCTAAATGAGGGCTTGGAGAACCCACTGACAGCGTAAAATGAGGCACCAAAGCAGTTTCTGAATAAAAGAAGAGCTTGTGGATAAAAGTAAGATGAGGTACCACTGCAAAACTATGTGCTCTTAATACACACTTTACATATATTATAAATATTTTTGCAATCTTCCAATGCATATGTTCACTCAATATGCTTCTTACATTAAAAACTAATACCATCAGGATTTTCCCAGACTCCAGTTTACAAGTATAAATACATGTATGTATGTAGGATACATGCAAACTGGCAGTTTAAATATATTTCCATCTAAATGTACAAGTGTATGCATGCTCGTTACACATTACATAACATATGAAAAATATCCCTGTCTTGAAGGTACAAGTGTTGAAGCTTTCAGTATGGAACTTACATACAACTGTGTGTTCGAAATATGCCTGTTACATATTAACTGATATTAAGAATATTTTTGCCGTCTGTACAGCACAAGTGCTTTATGAGGAACTTACTTCATATTTTGTTCTTATTAGAGAGGTAAGCAAATGCTCTACTGCACATATTTCGCATTCTTCATGTTGCTACTTTTCACCCTCAAGTGCTCTAAAGCTTAAAACTGTAACTGGTTACTAAGGGAGATAAATCACCCATATTTCCCATTTGCATGTCACTTGAGCCAAATAAAATGCTTATCTTTGCTGGTGAGGTTGAAAAATCCCTTTTACTGCTTCGTATCCTTCAGGTCTAAACGGAATTGTGAAGCATATTATTAGCAATTTACTCTGCCTCAAATCTGGTCCCTAAACACCTTTAAGAGAGGGCTACGATGAGCAGAGTATAAAGACATTCTAATACCCTATTTCAGCTCAGTTAAGGCAAATCTGCCAACTTCAAGGGATATGACATCACAAAAAAAATCTCTGATGTAAAAATATAAAGAATATTCAAAGCTTGCAGGAACTAAAATTGTAAATTCCCAATACAAACACAAGTTATAATGGAACATTTTTTTCTGCCATGAGTCACAATTAATCCTCACTCAGATGAGTTGGAAATGAGAGGTTGGAAGTATGAAGGAATAAAGACTGGAATCCAGTGGCAGGATTGAACCAGTGTATATCAGTCTCGTAACTTCCACACTTGTGCATTTCACCACTGAGCTACTGTGGCCCCTATAATGGAACCCTAAAAAATAATAAATATTTATTAAATAAAGTATCCACTTTTGTGGAAACTTGCATCAGCTTCAGATCTAGATTATGAGAACTTCTACTGCAATTACAAGAGCCTCATGTTTGGTGACCTGGAGTGGTAGTGTATATGGTGCAAGTTTACCCTCTAGTCATGACAGGAGGGCAACCAACTCAGAGGAAGAGGAGCAAAAGCAGTCATATTGCCTCAACCAACCCCTACCCCTCACAGAGAACGAAAATCTGGGAGAAGTTTTAGTTGCCTGGGTGATTCAGGACCTCGGCCAGACAGCTTGGGGACAAACAATATCAGCTTTGCTATTTTATCACTATTTCAACACCATTATAACAATTACCTTTCAGCAATAATTACTTTGCAAAAACCATTTCTTGCGAACTTAAGAAGACTTTTAACAACTTTAAAATCATCATATACAGGGAGTCCTCATATAACGTCAGGGCTCCATTCCTGACAGGTGACTTATGTCGAATATCGACATAAGTCGGAACTCACTTATAATGGAACCTGGGTCAATTTCTTTTTTTTTTAAGGGAATCCTATGTTTCTAATGGTTCTTAATAAATTACCAAAACTAATGTTACTACTATTCCTAAACTTTAAAATCAGCATTATATATAGGTACTATTCAGCATACATGTACTGTACAGTATAAGAAAACAACACATATACATAAAAATATCTGTACTATATTACACTTCAATACCTGGACTGTGTTACTGTATAGTACAAAACTGTAAATAGTACCTGTACAGCATAGTGTACTCATGTGGTGTGGTTACAGAGGGAGGGAGAGACTTGCTTATCACGAAAAAGCTTGCTATGTCAGCTGCTAACGAGAGAGGGGCAGGCAGGTGAGTCTGGAAAAGCAAATGAACAATCAATACATAATCTATACAATAAAGAAACTATACGATATAATAGACACTTATAAACATAAAAAATATTACACTAGTACCTCATTTTTTATCATGTTAATGGCTTCATTTATTTTTATATATACAATTGGTTACATTGAAAAATTATATTGAACTTAAAAAGAAAAAATACAGATCTATAGTTCTTCTTTTTAACCCATTCTCCTTTTTTATATATTGGTATCACATCTGCCAATTTCCACTCCTTGGGTACCAATCCTAATTTTATTAAACTATAGAATAGTGTAGTTAGTAGTCGAATAAGCTCTGCCTTGCATTTCTTTAATACTCTAGGATAAATTTCATCAGGTCCTGGAGATTTATGAGATTTTAAGTTATATATTTCTTTTATTACTTCCTCCATTGTAATATTTATTGTACAAAGTACAGTATAAGTTATATACAAATTCCTACAGCAATTACAACAGCCTCGGCCTATAAGAACATAAAGTTTCAAAAGCAGTTACCTTCAACAAGGTGATGTAACACATCAACTTGTACAAACCAACACATATGGAAGACTACACTGCACTCAACCAAATACTTCAACACAACACATTCCCTCAAAGCTTTATGGGAAAACCCAGGACTGGCGGTAGCCTCCCTTAGAGAATCTCAGTTGTTTGGGGAGGCAGCTTAGGGAATAGCAAAACAACAATACTAAAACATCATAAAACACAATTTAGTACTACTTGTTGACTCTGTAAAATTATGTCCATTAATGTTCAAGCATGATAATAGTTCATAAACTCAGCCTCTTTTTACCTGTAGCTATTTTCTATATCTCCTAAATTTTGGAAATTTCTCCCTGCTTCCATTGTATCAATACTCTGCCATCAAAAATTATAACTCATATAGCATTATTCTAAGCATGCATAGTCCCCAAATTCTGCAGCTGTACTCAAATACTTAATTTCTACCTGCAACCATTTTAAAATTATTTCATATCCTAATGGGCATCCAAATTTTAACTCAATTACAGGTATTTATCATACTCTGAATCTGCATAGTACCCAAATGCTGAAGATGTATCCACTCAAATATTGAATATCGATGCCTGGTACCCAAAATCTTATTTTGGTTGATCAAACAACACCAAATTCAACAGAATTGTAAGTTTACCTTGCTTCTTTCTTGACGGTCCTGAAAATCTGCACAGATAAAAAAAAATCGTGGACAACAGGAGAAAGCATAGCAAGCAAGATGTAGACGAGAAAACGGTTTTCAAACAATGTGCATTTATGTTACATAAATGCACATTTATATCGCAAGTTTGTGACCTAAATACTTTTGGGCAGAGGTAGCAATAGAGTCAGAACGCTCAGCTTGGGAAGTGACAAACCCATGTTTGAGCTAACCGCAAGTCGCCAGGAAGGGATTAAACTCCCAAGCTCCAACCAATACGTGGCACTTCCATTCGAACAGGGATTAATAGTGACATATAACGGTAAACAACAACAAGAACTTTGTGACCTAAATACAATAAAAGCAAAAGAGTTGTTTTTAACATACACATTTATAAAACAAAAGGACTCAAGTTATGTGTTTTTTTTTTGTCTATTTACATAGGGTTTGAGCAGCAAAGGTGAATTAAAATATGGAGACTTAATGCTTTAGGACAAGAGAAATTTACAAGAAGGATTGTGCATTGGTACATATTGCTATGGAAAACGAACAGAACGAATAGCAACATGTTCAAGGTAAACTCTGCTCAAGGGAGGGCTTAGACATGGTATGTTAGATTATAATTTGGGGTCTAAAACCAGGGTTATGGGGGTGTTGTGTTTAGAAGCTAAGATTAAGTAGGTAAAAAAAAGGGGGGGCCTAAAAAGCAGGGGAGTTGTTTTTGAAAAAGACATTTATAAAACAGGAGGGTTCAAGTTATGGCGTTTTGTCTAATTACATACGCTTTGAGTAGTAAAATTGTATTAAAATATGGTGACTGCAATATTGAGAGTTATACAGGGGTACATTGTGTATACTCAAAAGTCATTCTAGTCTAAATAAAAGGAGCTTCAACAATATTTAAATATTGCCTGACACATCTGCCGGAAATAAGATTCACAAGCAATTAATAGAAATATATAAGACATAATGGGCAATTCATGAATTTCTGAATCATGCATTGAACTGAAATGACAACATATATATTTTTTGCTTAGGATACATATGCCATTATGTTAACTCTTCTCATAATCGGAAGTTCAGAAAAAGACTATTAAATTTTTGTGATAACTATAGTACTTACTTAAAATCTGAGAATGATATGACTAAAATAAAGAAGACATTCTCCAAGAAATTGTGTTAAAATATGAAATGAAGGACAATCAGAAGAAGAGAGAGTTTGAGTGAAGAATTGCATGTCATTATTACAAGACAATAATTAACAGAAAATTATATCAAATAATACAGTCAAGTCCAAAAAGGCCAGCAAATAATTCGCACTGAAGAACCAGAGTAGATGGAGAAGGCACTGTAGCACAGGTCATCAAATATACTTTCCGTCTTTCCACCTCACCATCGCCGTCACCAGCATTATTATCCTCTTCAGTTCTTGGAAATAAAAAAAAGTCCCTATCAACTCTCCTAGCCATACCTGCATTGGCCCCAGGCACTGACGTTACATTACAGGCGATGGAAAAAATATCAAGAAAAAAAGACGCTACTCTGTAATCTGCCCCACCCGGCTGGTTTCCATGCACGGGTTCACCGCACTTTGAATACAGGAGCCTTCAAAGTTTTCCCAAATAGCAGCATATACCACCTGATACTTTCCCTCAGTCATTCCAGAAATAAAAAACATGAAATCCCAGTACATAATACTGATGAGTGATCAAGTTTTATGACATTAGCACATATACTATCATAATAATTACAAAACCAATAACTAAGAAAAGAATGGCTTATTAGTATTTCATAATTTTAGACACTATTCTTGTAATGCATATTGAAAAACTTTTGAATTAAGAAAAACTTTTAATTCCTTTCTATAAGCCGATGAATAATTTATGACAAGTAATTCTGAACTTAACATTCTCTCAAAAATACATTATTGCACTAAATGCAGGCTCCTGCATCCAGCATCAGCAGTTACAACAATGTAGGTAAGAATCGTGTTAACGTCAGCTCAGCAGTCATCCTAAACCTTTAGTCAGTTGTCATCTGTAGGATGATTTTTCTCTAATATTTCGATCACTTAAAATTTTTTTTTATAAAACTAACCAATAGTCATAATTAACAAATAAAAATGGAAGAGCATAGGAATAATTTTACATCTTGCAAAGAGAGAATTATGCATCCTACACAGAAGACATCTAAAGAATTCTACAATCTATGCAGTAGACTTCTACACTCTATACCAGCGTTTCTCAATCGGTGCGCCCAGGGACACTGGTGCGCCCTGAAAGGTAGCAGGTGCACCCCGAGTTAATAAAAAAGTAATTTATACTTTTATTTATATAAAAAATCTAGCTTTAAAAAACTACGGATAGGCACGTGGCTCCCATATCTGAGTTAAGTGTTTGTAATTTGATATTTTAAACTGGATGTTCATCTCCTTAATCTTTAAAAAGGAATGGATAATTCTAAAGCAAATGAGAAGCAGCTATAATGACATTTGAGTAGAGGAATCGGCGGTAATCCTTTGACCTAAGAGCCATGAGGGACATTTTAAAAATCGAAAATAAAGAGATGCCCATTCATCAATTTTAGTTTTCCATCGAAGAAAATCCTTCGATACTCGTAAAGCATTGAATATTTTATTGCAATTCTCCACATCTTACCACTGAGAATTAGAATTTTCCTCATTTACCAACATTAAATGTAAAAATTGATCAACTATTAGATGTACTGATGAGGAAATGAGAGTATGCTTATCACATATAAGGCCTAATATTAATAAGATTGCCAAAGCACATCAAGCACGGGTCTCACACAAGCATACTTGATAAAATATATTGTAATGTCTTAAAAGTACATGCTTATTTCAAGAGCCTTTTTGTATGATTTTACTATTTTGCAATTCTATGGTTAATTTTATCTTTTAGATATATTAAGTGCGCCTCAGAGTTTTAATTGCTCTACTGGTGCGCCCAGATTTCAAAAAGGTTGAGAAACACTGCTCTATACAATTTTAGGACATTCAAAAAGTGGCAGGGTAGTTAGTGGTCATAATCCCTTGCTCCATAAATATTTTCTTTTCTGTCAACAAAACTCCCGTCAGAGGTAATGATGATGGGCAGTGTATGTAGATGATCTACTAAATCACTTTTTTCTCTATGCTCTAATCCCTATTTACCAAACTGTATTCATGGGACAGAGCCTATGCTTGAAACTCTCCATAACCTGGTCGGTGTCAATTTTACTCCCAAACACTTATCATATCTCTCCTTAGCAGAGCTCAGTACATTATGGCATTCAGTGAAAAAAAATTCCTAAATAGTGGAACTTCAACTAGGAAATGAGAAACATATACTCACAAAAATACGTAAATACAACAACAATAATAATAATAATAATAATAATAATAATAATAATAATAATAACAATAATAATAATAATAATAATAATAATAATAATAATAATAATAATAATAATAATAATAATAATAATGTTTACCATACTGAATTCGGATGAAAGATTGGTCAAAAACCTTATCGATATTAATACAATAATGCTAATGTTCTGATTACAATAGAAAAGTGTTCCTATATCACTCGACTATAAAAGCAGGCAAGTACTTCAAGAACTAAAATTAGCATAAAATTTAAAGTTTACATAAGGAGGTACTTCATATCTACCTTGAGAAAAATCAAGCCACAGAACGTCAAAAAAAAAAATAGAAATAATACAAGTTCTGCTCTACCAATACCTGCTCATCCTGTGGGAGAGAAGAGGGTGAAGAAAAAGGAATTAGAAAGTGTTCAAAAAATAATTTTGGGTAAACTTTTTATTATGCTCACTGTTTGCTTACTCATTTGCTTGCCATTATATAAGTCACAATTAATCCCCATTCGAATGGGAATGGACACAAGACAGGCTAGAACTGGGGAATTAAGGCAGGCTGCTCTTCCTAATGCTTCGTGATGGGTTCGAACAGTGAGTATATCACTTTCCAAGCTTGTGAACAATCATAAAGAAAAGGAATTTATTCATTCATAAAAAAAATACTAAAACAAAAGCAGATTTAGAAAGTCTGTTTTTTTAACTAGACAAATTGTATGTGTATCTAATATTAGGAAAAACTTAAAGCTTATATGCTAACTGGATCAACCCCAAAGTACGAACCTGACGTCATTATTAGGTGCTACAATCTGGGATAGATATAAAAGGAGGGTGCTTCATGAGGGACTGAGGCACTTGGTAAGTAAGGTTAGGGTGACCTACCATAACTCCAATCCCAGCTTAATCGCCTAATAATGACATAATGTATATATTGTGGGATTAATCTGAGAACTTTACATTTAAACATCCACTTCTTTTTAGAGCATGCATAGAGTCTGGAAACTTAAGTAGAATTTAAAACAAAAACTAATTCTCACTGAAAACCTAAATGGAAATGTTAACTGACTGAATTTTTACTGATCAAAATAAAAGGTGTGTATCATTAACTTCAAAATAATCAAGACTAATTTAAAATTATAAACATCTGAATTAATTAAATATAATAATAATAATACAATTTAGTGCTTACCAGTTCTCACTTACCCTTCATTTATAAATAATAATTCATGAATGGGTCTGGGAAGATAACAACTTGCCAGATAATATATGTAAGAAATCACACTTCCCTTCCTAATTAGAAAGTACCAAGAGCCCACCCTCTCGAAATCTTCCACTGTTTATGGAAGTAGGAAGGCACCAAGTTAAAAACTACTTCCATTTAGAACATAGTTTACATAGTGCCTCTGTTAAAAAATAGACTAGATTATCTTTCTCAATATGGAATGGACTAGGAGGTCATCAATAATGATATAAGATGTAAATAACTCATTTTCTCACTATATTCAGGAAAGATGTAAGCAATCTTTTCTTCATCCTGGACTGCAGGTATCAAGTTTTGCCTCTTAAAGTAGCCTCTGCACTTGAATCCATTACAGCTTGAAGGGGTTAGTAATATCTTGAGAAGCAAGTATCAAGTTCTGTTTCCTGTACCAGCTCCTGCACTTGACACCTTGGGTGGTGTAGGTAGCCCTGCAAGTAAAGGATACTGCTTAAATGAAATGAATGGGTTGATATGTGAAACTGTATCATACAATTCTTGAGACAAGCATGTCACTAACAAGTTTCATTATGTGTCATTATTAATCCCCTGGAGCTGGAGGATTAAGGTTTGATGGTGAAACTGCAACCTACAACTATTGCAAAATTATTATACTCATACAAATTTCTTGGCACTGTACCTCTACTAATCCCTATTCAAATGGGAGTGGACACAGACAGGCTGGAGTTGGGAAATCCGGCTGAATGATTTACCTGATGCCCCACAGTGGAACTGAGCAAGGGGTTGGCACTTCGCAAGTCAAGCATTCTAATCACTACCCTACCGCAATGCACGAAGCAATAAAAATTTTTTTTAGTTATAACTGTGTATCTTCTTACTCAGTCATTTCACAAAATATTCATAAAAGGTCACTATTGCTCATTTGCCTCTTAAAGGTCCCTGTCTGTTTGGACTCACTTTTATGGCCACTTATTATTCCTGGCACCAAGCCTCTCCATTATTACAGGTTTGCAACCAACATAAAGTCGAGCTGGTATCTTCCCCTTGTGGATGACTTCTTTTTGTACCTATTAATAACCTGTAGTATCTAGAGCTTAGGGAAGCTACAATTGTCTGAGAACTTACCAGCATAAAAACTTGTCCAAAACTTGCCAAGACTGATAATAACGCCTTTGCAAAATTAATAGGATGGTTTGCTGGAATTTTGCTTACTGTTTTGTGTCAATGTAGGTTCACAATCGAATCTGACTGGACACAGACAGGATAAGGCTCGGGACTTAAAGTTAAAGTTAAAGTTTGCCGGTGTTTCAGTTCCGATATCCATCTGAGATGTTCCTCAGAACGTCAGCCGAGGCAAGCCCCAACCCCCCACTGGTGCCCATCCACAGCAAGTAACCTTCCCAGTAAACAGCTTAAACTCTCGGTCCTGAGCGGGATCCGATCTGTCGACCTCGCGAATGCGAGGCCAGCGCGTTACCACTGTACTAGCCAGAAGGCTAGGGCTGGATGCTTTTTTTATAGCCTTGAAGATGATGCAAACTTGGATTTGTCACTTCTTGACTCAAGCGCTCTAACCACTGCACTACTGGCAGAAAAAAAAAATTAACATCAGACTCTTATCATCTAGCATCAAACACAAGAGAAACACTAAAATTTAATAATACCATAATAACAATAGGTACTTCTGGGAGAAAAAAAAGAGATAGAATCAATCCCTAAATAATCACCTAATGTACCTCAATTCCTGATGACACATCTATAAGAAAGGATGTAGTCACCATGGCAAAGCAGTGGCATCCGTGACTCTGAGGTGGCAGGTCGAGGGTTCGCGTCCCGCCATGGTCTGAGGTTAGCAAGAGCATGCACTCAGGATAATGATTACATCTGCCATAACAAGTCCTCCGCAAGAAGGTAACCATCCTAGCCCTTGGTAGAAAAGGGAGCTCGTGACGTAACTGACTTTCCCCCCTATAAGAAAGAATAGTGGTGTAATGAAGGAAATTAATAAAACTAGAAGCAAAGGAGTGGCAAAATTAGGAAAAGTTGTCATGGCTACAGAAAGATATGAGACACTATCATAAAAATCAATTAATCATGATGTCACTACAACAAGAAGCAGGTTAGGAAGGGCATCCAGCCTTAATCCTACATCTCCAACAAGTCCGTGTCTAACCCCATTCAAATGAGGGCTAAATGTGACACACAAAACAGTGCTCACTGCAACAAAATGAGGTGTCACAAGTGAACAAAAACAGCTTTAGTGGTTTCAATTACAATATAGTATAAGTAGAATTAAGATAATGACAAAATGTCTCCCCTATCACAAAGGAAAAGATGATTACAAACACTTATTTTTATAAAGTACTCATAAAATTAATTAAGAAGATATTCAAAGCTGCCATCTGTTAAGTTAGTCTTGGCTATAACTAGTTAACACAAGGATTGTATAGGTTTGGTAAAGTAAGTCAAGTAAGTTTACAGTTGTTAGGTCAAGTAAAGTTAGGTAAAGATTAGATGCTGGGTCAAATAATGTTAGGTGAAGATTAGATGCTGGGTCAAGTAAACAGTGGTTAGGTTTTTTCAATAAGGGTCATTAGAATTAAGGTCGGTCCGGTAAAGATTTACATTAGGTCTTTGAAAGGGCTTGACAAATTAAGTTATATAGGTGAATTTACAAAAAGATGAGGTCTAGTAGAGTTGAGTTTGAGTACAGTAGGTATAAACAATTTTGCCAGTTCATATGTACATAGCTGTTTTTTAAATCAAATAAACTGGTCTTGACCTAAATATCAGGCAAGCTTTGTATCGCTTCTTACTCCCCCCCCCCCACAACCCATACTACTTATTCCATGCAAAAAGAATTGAGGAAAACACACACACAAATATTTAAAATTAAAAATCACAATAATAAAAATTACAGCATAAAACACACAAATCATGTTAACTTAAGTGGCCCGCATGCAAAGTGGTGAGACTAAGTATTTTTTATGAAAATCAAAGTCGAAACAATTAAAATTACAGTAGAACACACCACAAAAACCATGCCAACTTAAGTGGTATAGGGGGAAAGCAGAGAATATATGACTTTCTAATATCAATTTCAAAATAATAAAAATTACACCATGACACTAGAAGACAATATCAAATTAAGTGACACTGAAAATAAAGTACCATACCCTAAATTACTCAAGAAGAGAAAACTAAAAGCCCACTTCAAGAGCAAGATCTTTAAAACCCAGCTTTTCTAATTATCTATCCAAAGGCCACAATGCAAGTGCCTTACATTACATAAGGGGAAAGTTGTGCCCATCTGCGGTTTAATCGATGCTGAGGTTCAAAATTAGTTACAATCGCCTTTAAAAACTAGTCACAAAACAAAAAAATCCCTTTTTTCACTCCTCTCCAATGCAAGACAATGACCAGTCATTCTGAAAAATAAATTTTTTTTAACATTCTAACCTCCCTCTCACAGATCTCCAGTTAGGGTGTAAACGTCCACTGTAAAAATTAGTCTTATGATCCCTATGTATTTAAGGAGACTATTTTTCTCTAATAGGTTTCAACACGTATTGAATTATTTCTGATTATTGTTTTTCCTCGGAAATCACTTTATTCTGAGTTAGGGTCAACACTGGTGGGTTGCAGTAGGTGACTCCTGACAGCTACATGAAAAAATAAAGCAACCAAATTGAATCTAATCTCACCAATCTAGTAATGCTAAATTAAAACAATTAACCTATGCAAACTAACAACTAAAATAAATTTCTTTACAAGATTTTTACCAAAGAGACAGTTTTACAGGACCTGGTGATGTGCTTTAGGCATACAGGCACTCTCCAGCTTATAAACAAGTTACATGCCAAAAGTCCATTTGTAACACAATTTGTTAGTAAGTTGAGTTTTTGCATAAATAATACTGTACAGTATATACATATGTAGTACTGTACTGTAAAGTGTTTTTTTTTTTACTGTGACACCAGGATGGGGCAAAAAAAAATAAAAAAAATAAAAAAAAATAAATAAACTAAAGAGAAGCAGAGATGGGGAGTGTTGTGATATGTAAGATGATAAGGGATTAGACTTAACATTGAATTGTCCTTGATAGTCTTATTTAAATCCACAACACCCTTCCACTGTAGTATCGCAACATGTGGCTGTCCCCATGAGCCAACCTACTACATGTACTTAGCCTAAAGACACGTATCTAATACATAAAACAAAGTATACAGTATTAATAAATTTTAATACAGTAATACTAATTTAATAATACAGTACAGTAATACATACATTAATAAATGAGTAGTTACTGGGTAGGTTTTGCAGTGATAGATGAGAGATGGTAAGGTTTTTGCAGTTACATTTTTCTATGATAACACAAAGTATATGTAGTAAATTGTAATATTATAATAATAATAATAATAATAATAATAATAATAATAATAATAATAATAATAATAATAAAAATAATAAAAATTGTAACACTGAAATACTGTAATGATAAGCAACTCTGACGTATGCTAAGATGGTGCAGAGCTGCTTATAATAAATTTGTTTTTGTATGGTCAAAACACTATATTGTTTAATAAACCAAAAACAACTTACGTTAATAAGCTGTAATAGAGGGATTTTCATTTAATGTCAGGGTTCCGTTCCTGACAGTTGACTTAAAGCGGATTTTGAAGTAAGTCGAAATTCACCTAAATTTGAACCTAGGCCCCCCAACCTATGTTAAAAATACATCATATAAAACATAGAAAAATAATCTAAGTTCTTAATCTATCATAGAAAAATATATAAACTAGTCTTAATAGTATTGCAAACCTTTGAAATTACCACTGTAAGATACAGGCATTGTATAATAAAACTATACATATACATAAAAATATCTGTACTGTATTACACTACAATAATACTTTATAGTACAATTCTGTATGTACTGTATTGTATTATTCATGTGGCTTGCTTGCATAGGGAGAGAGAGACTGGCTTATTAGGAGGAAGCTGGGGAGGCAGCTGCTGAGGAGATAGGGGCAGGTGAGTATGGAGAGGCAAAAGAACATACAGTACAGTACATAATCTATAGAATTCAATACTGTACAATAAGTTCTCATTGTAGATAATAAAAGTACACTTTTAAACATAAAAATATTACACTACAACAACAAAAAGTTCTCATTGTAAGATAATAAAACACATACATAAAAATATTACATAACAAAATAAGTTCTTTGTAAAATAATAAAACACACTTATAAACATAAAAATATTATACTACAACAAAATAAAGTTCTCATTGTAAGATAATAAAACACACATAAACTTCTTCTTCTTCTTCGCCTACATCCTTGTAATAACACTTATCAACATAAAAATATTACACTACAACAAAACTGTGGTTATTGCTTAGTTTTTCTGTACTCATGTGGAGTGCTTGCATAGGGAGAGAGAGACTTGGTCACGAATGCTATCTTTATCTTTGACAATCGTGGCCACGTTCGTACGGGCTGATCCGAGATTACGGAAAATGTTCATAGAAGATTCTCCCTTTTCAGCGCGGTTTACCATTTCATTTTTAATTTCCATAGTGATGGCTTTTTTTTTTTAGCGAGCAGACAAAAGCATTAGACAATATGGCGGGCGGGAATAAACTGAGACAGTTGTTCTTCTCCCTCTTTTAATGTTGCATGACATCGTATTCTTACACTACTGTCAACAAACCTCTCACTCGCTTATGGTTCTATAGCTTGCTCTCCCACTGACAAAGCCACTCTCTTTGGCTCTCATTTTTCTGACAACTCTTCTATCAACGATTCCAGCGCACCTGTTCCTCAGTCTTTACCCCTCTCTAACCCTATGCCCTCCCTTATCCTTTCTTCACGCAAAGTTCATAAGGTTCTTCGCTCGCTAAAGGCGAACAAGGCATCTGGTCCCGATGGTATCCCTGCAAGGTTCCTTAAGGAGTTTGCAGATGAACTGGCTCCCGTGCTTTGCCGTCTTTTTTGCCTCATTCTGTCAACCAGTATCTATCCTTCATCTTGGAAGCATGCTCTAGTTCAACCTGTTCCTAAGAAGGGAGACCGCTCTATTACTTTTAACTACCGACCTATTACTCTAACTTCCTCTATTGCTAAAGTTTTCGAAACTTTATTCAATTCTCACTTCTTGAAACGTCTTGAATATAACTTACTTATCTCCAATCACCAGTACGGCTTCCGCAAGGCAAGATCCACTGGTGATCTCCTGTCCTATCTTACTCATGTATGGTCATCTTCTCTGAGGAACTATGGGGAATCCTTTGTCGTCGCCCTTGATATATCTAAGGCTTTTGACAGATTTTGGCACAAGGCTCTGTTGGCCAAACTCCCTGCCTATGGCTTTACCCCTTCTTTCTGTTCTCTGATTTCCAGCTTTCTTACTGACCGTTCTATATCTGTAGTTGTTGATGGTGCGACATCTAGCCCTTTCTCTGTTACTAGTGGTGTTCCACAGGTCTCTGTTCTTTCACCTACTCTCTTCCTTCTCTTCATCAATGATCTTCTACAATCCTCATCTTCCTCTCTTCTTCATGCCTTTGCTAATGATTCTACCCTTCACTTTTCCTCTGCCTTTTCTTCACAACATTCATCTGTTACTCGTAATCAATCTCGTATCACTCTTTCTTCTACTCTTAACTCCGAATTGCAGAGAGTATCTGAGAGGAGCACTCAAAATTTAGTAAAAATTCAATGCTTCCAAGACACAGTTTCTGGCTATCTCTTTATCTTCTTCTCCTCCTGATAACCCTATTGTCTTTGAAAATAATGAAATTTACCCTCTTAACTCTATCAACATATTGGGAATTCATATGGCCTCTAACTTGTCTTGAAGGAATCACATAATCCAAATTTCTAAATCTTCATCCAAAAAACTGGGGGTTTTGTTTCGTTTTCGTCATTACTTTTCCTCTTTGCAGTTACTTAAAATTTACAAAGGTCTTATCCGTCCCTGCTTAGAATACTGCTCACACATCTGGGGTGCTTCTTCCTTTACTTATCTTCTTGATAAGGTTGAATCTAAGGCAGTCAGACTCATTAATGATCCTTCTCTTACTTCTAATCTGCATTCTCTCTCTCTTCGCCATAAGGTATCTTCCCTTTTGCTTTTCAATCACTACTACTTCTATTGCTGCTCTGATGAGTTGGCGAGATGCATCCCTCCTCCTCTGCCGAGGCCGCGTAACACTCGCCAAGCGGCCTCATCTCACAGGTACTGTGTGGAGATGTGTAGCTCATGGATTGGTCGGTGCAGCGACTGCTTCTTCCCATCTACCTCCAGACTCTGTCTTTCCTAATTCTTATTACCTTTCATCCTTCAAAAAGCAGATCTATCGTCATCTCAGAGCCTAGTCCTCCATGTATCTGGGTCCTCTGTACTTTGACTGTTTTTTTCTGTCTGTCGTTTTCCTTTGTGCGACATTACCTCATCTCTGCCTTGTCCTTAACCTTTTTCTTTTCCTTCATCTTGTATTTTCTCGTGCCCGGGGCTTTATTGATGAGGGCAGTTTCTGCCTGTCCCCGATGTCACACTCATAAAAAAAAATAAAATAAAATAACCAGCTGTACATAAAAAAATAAATAAATAAAGCAATTAACTTGATAAATACAAATACAGTACAGCTGTGCTTGCTAGCTTTATATTTGTGTGTATGTCAAATTAAATCATATTTACAGCTATGTGTTTAATTTTTTCTTTTTAAATTCAATATAATTTTTCAATATAACCAACTGTATATAAAATAATAAATAAATACAAACCATTAACTTGATAAATACGAATACAGTACAGCTGTGTTTGCTAGCTATGTATTCGTGTGTATTTTGAATAAAATCGTATTTACAGCTGTTTGGCATTTTTTTAAAATTCAATATAATCCTTCAGTATAACCAAATGTATAATAAATAAATAAATAATGCCATTAAATTGATAAATATGAGTACAGCAGTGCTGCTAGCTGTGTATTTGGGTGCATTTCAAATAAAATCGCATTTAAGCTATGTGTTTGGTATTTTTTTAAATTCAATATAATCCTTCAGTATAACCAAATATATAAATAAATAAATAAATAAAGTCATTAACTTGATCAATAAGAATACAGCAGTGCTGCTAGCTGTGTATTCCTCTGCCGCACTCACAAACTATTTTGGCACAAGGTTTGAATTTACCGCATCAGCCAGGTAGGTTGAAAAATTAATTTATTACTAATTTATTAATTATTTTTTGGTCTTTGTCGTAACGGCGAAACGACGTAACCCGGATTGACATTATATGAGGACTCCTGTATATACAGTAATAATAAGAAATTATAATAATAATATAGTACAGTAACAATCTTTTACTTTGGTAGAAAAAGTCTGAGGTGACGTATGAGAGAACGAAGTTTTTCAGTAATGATCAGCCTGCAATGGAATGGTTTGTAATGTGACAAGACAAATTTATTTTGTTTTTAATAATCCGTAAAACACGGATTATATTAATAAATTGTAATACAGAAATAATAAGACATGGTACTAGTACATACAGCCAAGTACTGTACCAACCTTTTAAATTGGTAAAAATGCTTTGAGGCGACATATGCTACGAGGTAAAGATTGGCTGTTTCCACATTACCCCTTGCTTGAGAGCAAAAGTGGGGGAAGGGGAAGAGGAGGCAGCGTAGGGAGCAGAAGGCAACAGAATGGGGTGTATTGTAATAAAACAAAATTTTTTTTAATAAACCGTAAAACATAAATTATATAAATAGATTGTAATACAGTACCAACCTTTTAAACTGTTACCAAGGGTTTGAGGTGACGTATGTGACGATTTTTTTTTTTTTAACCTTTATTTCCATTTCAATACAATGGGTATTCGTCAGCCAGGGCAAGCCCCAACCCCCCACTGTGATGTCCAACCACAGCAGTTCCTGCCAGTAAACAGCTTAAACTCTCGGTCTTGGACGGGGACCGATCTTTCGACCTCGTGAATGCGAAGCCAGCGCGTTACCACTGTACTAGCCAGCAGGCGCTTTGTATATTCCCCTTTCATCAAAAGCACAGGAGGAGGCAGCATTAGGAGCAGACAGCAATGGAATGAGTTATACAGTAATAAAACTAATTTTTTTCTTAATAAAAAATTTAAAACATATTATATCTATATAAGGTAATACAGCAATAATACAACACTGTTATACTACGTAAAGTAAACAGCTGTACCAATCATTTTAAACCGGTAGCAAAAGTTTGAGGTGATATATGCAACAAGGTAAAGCTTTGCAATCTTAGATTGTAACAGTCGTCTGCACTGGGGAGGGGGGGAAAGTGGAGACAGCGTAGGAAGCAGAATTAGAAGGCAACGGAAGTGAAACAACTGATGTTGAAGATGATAATTCATCTCTTCCTATTGCCCACGTTGATTCTAGTACATATTAGTGCTCACACCAAGAATCTTCCCCCAAAACAATCATTTTGGTAAAAGTCCAGTATGACTCCGGCGCCTTAATTCTACCCTCCTCAATAAGGTAAACCTCCTGAGCCTGTGCTTTACCTTACCTAACCTAACCTAACCTCCTAGCTGAGGGGAAAGTCCAACCCCTGATACTCTATATAAATATACCAATGCGATGTAAATTTTCCATACTGAGGAGGGTGGAATTTAGATGCCTGAGTTATACTGGACCTTTACCATCCTTTTCACTATATAGGTCAAGACTGTTCCAATCTTACTTCTCGATTATTAAAATCCTTTTTGCTTATTAACCCACATTTTTTCCCTTAAGCGATGTTAACACCTGAATTTATCACTTGTAGTGTTTGTTGGGTGATGAGGTATGGGACAAGAACATATGGAGAACACTGGCCAGAAACATCGACCCCACATAAGTGGGAAAAGATGTAGATGACGAAGAAGAAGTGTACCCATATTAATTCCTCATATACACGTAGTCTTCGTTGATTCCTCGGTGTGGTATATATTACAGCTTTTATGATGATTTTTGAACCCATGTTTACGTGTCAATAAACTCGAAATCGCTACCTAGGGCAATATTTACATATTTAACCCGGAACATTCACACCAAGAATCTTCCCCGAAACAATCATTTTGGTAAAAGTCCAGTATGACTCCGGCACCTTAATTCTACCCTCCTCAATAAGGTAAACCTCCTAAGCCTGTGCTTTACCTTACCTAACCTTACCTAACCTCCTAGCTGAGGGGAAAGTCCAACCCCTGATACTCTATATAAATATGCCAATGCGATGTAACTTTACCATACTGAGGAGGGTGGAATTAAGATGCCTGAGTTATACTGGACCTTTACCATCCTTTTCACTATATAGGTCAAGACTGTTCCAATCTTACTTTTCGATTATTAAAATCCTTTTTGCTTATTAACCCACATTTTTTCCCTTAAGCGATGTTAACACCTGAATTTATCACTTGTAGTGTTTGTTGGGTGATGAGGTATGGGACAAGAACATATGGAGAACACTGGCCAGAAACATCGACCCCATATAAAAGTGGGAAAAGATGTAGACGACGAAGAAGAAGTGTACCCATATTAATTCCTCATATACACGTAGTCTTCGTTGATTCCTCGGTGTGTTATATATTACAGCTTTTATGATGATTTTTGAATCCATGTTTACGTGACTGTCAGTAAACTTGAAATCGCTACCTAGAGCAATATTTACATATTTAACCTGGAACATTCACTGACAAGCAGGGTTGCCAGATACTTTGATGAGAAAAATGACAGACGTGCAATAAAAAAAGGACATTTATCCTACAAAAAGGAACTCTCGGTCTTGGACGGGAACCGATCTTTCGACCTCGTGAATGCGCAGTCAGCGCGTTACCACTGTACTAGCCAGCAGGCTATATTATTTTTTTATTTATTGTTTTTATTATTTTATTATTATTTTTATTATTTATACTTTGCTTATTTCCGCCTTCCCTCTGACCTTCTTTTTCGGCTTCTACTTCATCTTATTCTTCTTCTGCTACTGTTATTATTATTATTATTATTATTATTATTATTATTATTATTATTATTATTATTATTATTATTATTATTATTATTATTATTAGTTGTGGTGGTGGTGGTAGTAGTAGTAGTAGTCTTTTTGGGGTTTAGAGATATCTTCTGGCGGAAGTGCCCTGAGGGGCGGGCACAATATCAAAGAATAGCCTCACCGTATTCCCTGCGTGTCGTAAAAGGAGACTAAAAGTGGACGGGGCGGGGGGACTAGGAGTCCCCCCCTTGTATCAACCTCCTGCGAGACGTCAAAGAAGAAGCGGAGTAGAGGGGAGAATAACTTCTCCCCAAATTTGTTTTCCTTTCTTGATGTCGGCTACCCCCCAATTAAAGGGGGAAACAGCCAAGGTATATATATATATATATATATATATATATATATATATATATATATATATATATATATATATATATATATATATATATATATATATATACAGAATATTTTTATGTAATATTCATTAAAAAATAAAAAATAAAAGAATTTCTACGAAGGAAATAGCTTCGCTATCGCTGCAGCAATGGCTGGAGAGCTACGACAGTTTTTGGCTGTCCTTTTTTTCTCGAGGAAAAAGACAGGCTGGTCACAAAAAGGACAGATTGTTCTTAAAAAGACAGATCTGGCCACCCTGCTGACAAGCAATGCTATCCTTCCGTGAATCCTTTCAGATTTCTCAGTTCTCATTATTTTATAACAATGACAAAAAATTTAAAATATGTATTACCTATAATCTACGTTTTTATCTTGTGTCCTATCCTTTGATATTACTGCTTTCTCAGATGACTCATTAGATTTTATCTGCATTTAACAGTTCAATAAAGTTAATGAGGCTGTTATCGCAATTAAAATTCGTATTTTATCTGTAATTTTACCTAGTCGTGTATTACATTAAACGAGCATGGAAAACAGTGCTTCATTATAGGTATTAATGCTGAAAATAAAAAGGAATAATCAGCGATTGCTTGCGAAATTCCACTTGAGTATTCACTAACAATTCCCCTCTCGAAATTATCAACTTTATTTGGATGTCCGTGAATTTGGCCTGGTAACGGTAACCCCCACATTTATGGGTAGTAATGCCAATTTTGGGGCTACTTCGCAATGGATAGGGAATTCTAGCTATTTGATAGCCAATTATTATTATTATTATTATTATTATTATTATTATTATTATTATTATTATTATTATTATTATTATTATTATTATTATTAGGTAACGATTACATCTGCCAAAACAAGTCCTTCGCAAGAAAGCAGCCGTCCTAGCCCTTGGTTGAAAAGGGAGTCCGTGACGTAAAACCGGAAGTGGAACGTTATTATTATTATTATTATTATTATTATTATTATTATTATTATTATTATTATTATTATTATTATTATTAATTCAGTGACATAATGGGAACAGGCACCCACTGTAGAGCATTTTCTCCAATAAGTAATTATAAAAAATCAGGCATTCGCTTTTCATTGAAAGCATTATCAAGATTCCAAACCACTTGCTTGATAAAGAGTTATAGTCTTCAACACGTAAATGCTTTTGAATCTTGATAATGCTTTCATTGGAAAGCTTATGCCTGATTTTTTTTCTTTTGTAATTCGTTATCAAACAAAATAATCCACGATGGGTTTCAACTTCCATTATTATTATTATTATTATTATTATTATTATTATTATTATTATTATTATTATTATTATTATTATTATTATTATTATTATTATTATTATTATCAAATAACAAACTTGGCGACATTTTCAGTGGTACCAACAACTTTCCTTGCCTTCCACCTCACGTGACTTAGTATTACGGCAGACAGAAAGACAGGAGGGTTTCTCTTCGTGTGTAAACTTTCTTTTGTGTCTCCTAATCATGGAAAATTGAAGACCTTATCTGCAACACGTTTATTTTATATAAGAGATGAGCTTCGACATTATTTGGTAAGAAATAATATCTTAATTTCTTGGGTTTTGAATTTTGAAGCTGTGAAAGATATTCCACCTTAAGGGAGGAATGGGTCGTGGTAGACCCGGAAGAAAATGGAAGACGTCTACCGGTTGGAGTTCCTTTGTTGTAGCCGGCAGTCAACCTTGGAAATTTTCTGTTTTATGGCAGTTTTGATATTTTAATGACAACATTTTAAACTCTCAAGCCTTTATTTTGTTTCCGATGTTAGTTTAATTTACGTTAAAACTGTAACCTTGAATATGCAAATGTACTTGTGGTAGGTTCTAAGTTTAGACTTGGGTAATTTTTACTGGCAAAATTTGCCATTATATGTTGCGGTAGATCTTTACAATTGCGCCCATGTCAATTTTAAGGTGAAAGTTGTAGTTTCCTCTGTTATTTTTAGGATTTTAATATGACCATGAAAATGTAAAAAAGATGCTAGCCTAACCTAGCCAAGCCTAATACATAGGATCTACTGAAGAATCTCCCCCCAGACCCATCCAGGGGGAGATTATTAGGTACTCTGGGGGGAGAGATTCTTCTGTTGATCTCAGTTGGAGGGAGATTCTTCAGTTGGGTACTATGGGGGGAGGATATTTCAGTTGGGGGGATTCTTCAGTTGATCTCGGTTGGGGGGAGAATCTTCAGTTGGGTACTCGGGGGGAATTCTTCAGTTGATCCTTAATGTAACTAAAAGATAATTTACGAAAATTTTCCTATGATTTTTTATAATTGAATGTGACTAAAGACTCGTAAATTACTATTTTTGTAGTTTTTTTTTATTATGACACCAGGATGAGCCAAAAGAAAAAATATATACCCTCATCGAGCCTGGGCACGAAGAAAACAAAAAGAAACAGATAGGGAGTATTGTGACTTGTCAGATGTGAAGGGATAATAAGACATGTGTAACGAATATCCAAGAATATTAGGTGTTGATGAAGGCATAGAAAAAGAACCGTAACTTAGCATCGAACTGTCCTGGACAATCTTATTTAAGTCCATAAGACCCTTCAGCTAAGACAGAACTTGATATGGCATATCAATATGATATAAAATAAAAAATATCTCAGCATATATTTTCCGACATTTTTCAAGGTCATATCCATTCAAAACTCATCAAAAACCTTCCTAAAATATGATTTTCCTCTCCAAGTTGAGATGGGGACCATTGTAAAAAAGATTATCATGTTTCTTGCCATAAATTGCATTGCGGAATTCGTATGCCCTACAGCTCTATGAAGAGTCTTTGGTTTTACATAATGTTTGCAGTGTTGTAGTCCATGAATATTTGAGATGACATTGAAATTGGGTATTGCCATTTCAGCCGCTTTGGCTCGTTTCTGTTTATCAGAAAAGTTCCCATCTATATTTAATTTTAAAAACGTAGTTTTACATTTTGGAAGATTTTATGGACAGTGCAAGGTAAGCAGTTGCGGATTCATTTATAGCTCATCCAATAGTATTTCTTTGACATACACAGACGCTCTCTGACTTACAAATATCCACAGATACAAACATAGTCCGCTGCAAGTCAAAATTTATAAAAAAATATTCAAAACCACATTGCTGCAAGTTCAAACTCTCCGTGCAGTGGCGAGTGCGCCTAGTAAGACGTTTGACCGCTAACAGTGGTGCGAGCTACAGTGTTTCGCTAACTGACCCACTCTGTTTTCAGATCACCTGGAAACACACTGAAACAAATTTCTGTGTACCAGGTTTTTGTTGTGAAATATCTAGTGAATCGTGTAGTAATCATGAGTAGTGAAAATCATAAGACCAACAAGAAACTGATGGAGAAGTGCTAGATTCCTTAGAAATCGTCAAAGTATCGCCTTCAGTCTCACTTGTTTCATTTCCATTGCCTTCTAATTCTGCTTCCAATGTTGCGTCCTCTTTCCCCTCCTCCCCAATGCAGACAACTGTATTCCAATTTAAGATTGCAAAGCATTACCTTGTTGCATATGTCACCTCAAACCTTCGCTACCAGTTTAAAAGGTTGGTACAGTAGTTTACTTTGTTATTAGTGTCGTATTATTACTGTATTACAATTTATAGATATAATTTGTTTTACAGATTATTAAGAAAAATATTTGTGTTATTACAATAAAATTGATTCCGTTGCCGTCTGCTCCTTACGCTGCCTCCTCCTTCACTCTCAATCAAAGGGAACTGTAGAAACCGCTAAGCTTTACGTCCTCATATACCTCACCTCAAACTTTCGCTACCAGTTTAAGAGGTTGGTACTGTATTCCAATTTATTTTTATAATTTGTGATACAGTTTATTAACAAAAATACTTGTGTTATTACCCCATTTCGTTGCCTTTTTGCTCATTACGCTGCCTCCTCTTCCCCCTCCTTTGCTCTCAAGCAAGGGATAATGTAGAAACGGCTATTCTTTAACTTGTTGCATATGTCACCTCAAACCTTCACTACCAATTTAAAAGGTTGGTATGGTACTTGCCTGTATGTACTATTACCATGTCTTATTATTGCTGTATTACAATTTATGAATATAATTTGTTTTACGGTTTATTCAAAAAAGATAAATTTGTCTTGTCACATACAACCCATTCCATTGTAGTCTGCTCATTACCAATACACTTTACGTTCTCTCATACGTCTCATCAGACTTTTGCAACCTGTTTAAAAGATTGTTACCGTACTATATTATTATTACTGTATGTATTGCAGTTTATTAGCATAATTTGTTTTATGGTTTAGTAAATAATATGGTGTTTTTGCGATAGGAAAACAAATTTATTATATGTAGCTCCGCAACATCTTAATATATGTCAAAGGTGCTTATCATTACAGTATTGGAGTGTTACAGTTTATTATTATTATTATTATTATTATTTTTATTATTATTATTATTATTATTATTATTTTTATTATTATCATTATTATTATATTACAATTTACTGCATATAATTTGTTTTATTATAGAAAATTGTAACTGCAACACCCTACCGTCTCTCATCTATCACTGCAAAAACCTGCCCAATAACTACCCATTTATTAATGCATGTATTACTGTACTGTATTATTACATTATGAATACTATACTAAAGTTTATTTATACTGTATACTGTACTTTGGTTTATATAGTAATTACGTGTCTTTAGGCCAAGTACATGTAGTAGGTTCGCTCATGGCAGCAACCACATGTTGCAATACTACGGCTGAAGGGTGTTGTGGACTTAAATAAGACTGCCCAGGACAGCTCGAACTTAAGTGTTATCCTTTCACATCTGACAAATCACAACACTCCCCATCTCTGCTTCTGTTTACTTTGTTTTCTTCTTGCCCGGGCGCTATGAGGGCTGATTTATTTTTTTCTCCCAACTTGGTGTCACAGTAAATATAAGGAGTGTACATGACTATGTTTGTATATACAGTACAGTACTTTTTATGCAAAAACACTACTTAAGAATAAGTCGACTTACAAATGAACCTTTGGAATGTAGCTTGTTAGACATGAACTTATTGGAGTCGTAGGATTAAGGCTGGACGCCATTCCTAATGCCCTGTTTCTTGTTGTAGTGACATTATGAATATTTGATTTATATGATAGTGTCTTGTGTCTCTCTGTAGCCATTATAACCTTTATCAATTTTACCTCTGTTTGTTTTCCAATTTTATCAATTTTCTTCATTACACCACTATCCTTTTTTTTATAGGGGCATCATATGGAATAGAGGTACATTAGGTGCCTATTTAGGAATTGATTTTTTTTTCTCCCAGAAGTACCTGTTGTTATTATGGTAGTATTAAATTTTAGTGTTTCTCCTGTGTTTTGAGACTAGATAATAAGAGTCTGATCTTAAGTTTTTTTTCTGTCAGTAGTGCAGTGGTTAGAGCACTTGAGTCAAGAAGTGACAAATCCAAGTTCGTGTAATCCTCAAGGCTTTGAAAAGGACATCCAGCCCTAATTTCCCAACCTTACCCTGTCTGTGTCTACTCCCATTTGATTGGGAGCCAAGATTGACACAATGCAGTAAATAAAATTGCAGCAAGCCATCCTATTAATTTTGCAGTGGCATTATTATCAGTCTTGGCAAGTTTTGGATAAGTTTTTATGCTGGTAAGTTCTCAGGGGATTAGTAATGACAAAATAAAGCTGTTCTTGACATACTTGCTTCAAGAGTTGTATGATAGTTTCACATAACTCATTCATTTCATTTAAGCAATATCCTTTACATACAGAGCGACCTACACCACCCCAGGTGTCAAGTGCAGGAGCTGGTATAGGAAACAGAACTTGATACTTTCTTCTCAAGATATTACTAGTCCCTTCAAGCTGTAATGGTTTAAGTGCAGAGACTAGTTTAGGAAACAAAACATGATGCCTGCATCCCATGCAATCCCCTGCTGTCCAGGATGAAAAGAGTATTGCTTACATCTTTCCTGAATATAGTGAGAAAATGATTTATTTATAAATGAAGTGTAAGTGAGAACTGGTAAGCACTGAATTGTATTCTTATTATTATATTTAATTAATTCAAATGTTTATATTAAATTAGTCTTGAATATTTTGATGTTAATGATATGTACCTTTTATTTTGAGCAGTAAAAATGCAGTCGGTTAACGTTTCCAGTTAGGTTTTCTCCGAGAATTAGTGTTTGTTTTAAATTCTACTAAGTTTCCAGATTCTATGATGCTCTAAAATGAAGTGGATGTTAAAATATAAAGTTCTCAGATTAATCCCACAATACTGTGATCCCTCGTTTATCGTGGGGGTTTGGTTTTGGGACTGTCCGCGATAGGTGAATTTCCGCGAAGTACGATCACCCTATATACATAGGTATTTTACATTTATTTTTACGTTTACTGTATAAACCCTCCCTGTACTGTTAACAAACCACCCTTTACTTTATTAAGAACAGCGTGCAAGAGTAAATTTATATGAAAGTGATAGGTAAACTTACTGTGAATGAGGTGATGATGACATGACATACTCATATACATAGGTATTTTACAATTATTTTTACGTTTACTGTATAAACCCTCCCTGCGCTGTTAAAAAACCACCCTTTACTTTATAAATAACAGCATGCAAGCGTAAATTTATATGAATGTGATAGGTAAACTTACCGTGAATGAGGTGGTAATGACTTTTGTAGACTCCATAGGAAATTATTCCGCAGCCAATAACAGCTTTATGGCTGCTTTTTGTGAGCGAAGAACATGGTAATGGGGAGTTGTTGTCGCGGTTTCTTCTTTTGTTGGAAGATGGTCTTGTAAGGAATCATGGCATCGTTGAGAAGATAGCAGAAGATCACCAACCGAACCATATTATCGTCATGTTTCTGCGAGAGTTGTTGGACTGCTTTCACATGTTCATACATGGCTGCCAGACGTTCGAGTGTAAAGCCAGGTTCTTCAATTTCTTCGTGCATTTCCTCAAGTTGTTCTTCTTCCTTCTCTTTGCTTGCTGATTTTGTCATTTCTTCCAAGTCTCCATCAGTCAAAGGCTGCGAGTGGCAGTCAGTCAGTTCATTCGCGTCTTTGTGAGTCATATCTTCAAAGCATTCTCCTCCTAGCAATGCAGCCAACTTCACAGCTTCCGCAACTGCCGAGTTATGGACTTCGTCAGGAGCAAATCCCTTGTAGTCATAGATGACTTTGGGCCTCAAGTGCTTCCAGCTGGCATTGATTGTGGCCGGCTTCATCTCTTTGATTGCATTCTGAATATTTTGAAGGCATGTAGCAATCGTGTAATTATGCCAGTAAGGCTTCATTGAGAATTCTTTGTCTGCATCCATGGCTTCAACCAGGTTAGCCAGGGCATTTCGTGTGTAGAGGGCCTTGAACGCACGAATAACGCCTTGATCCATAGGCTGAATCAGTGACGTTGTAATCGGTGGCAGGAACTCTACTTGAACACCGTCATATTCGAGATTAGTTGCGTGTCCACCAGCAATATCCATCAAAAGAAGGACTTTAAATTCAAGGCCTTTTTCCTCAAGATAAATTTTGACCTGAGGGATAAAGCATTGGTGAAACCAGTCGGATGTGAGGCTTTTCGTGATCCAGGCCTTAGGATTATGCATCCAATACAGATTCTTGTTTTTATCCTTCAAAGCCCTAGGGTTCTTTGACTTGTAGATAAGCCCGGGCTTTAACACAAAGCCTGCAGCATTCCCGCACATGATGAGGGTAACGCGGTCTTTATGCGCTTTAAATCCCGGGGCTTTAGCTTCTTCCTTGAAGAGAAAAGTGCGAGATGGCATTCTCTTCCAAAATAGCCCAGTCTCATACATGTTGAACACTTGCTCAGGAGCATATTCCCCTTCAGCGATAATTTTGTTGAAGTCGTTGTTCACGTAATCTTCTGCTGCAGCTGTATCTGCAGAGGCAGCTTCACCGACATCCGCAAACCTTCTTCCTTCTTTCAGCATATTTAACAGTTTCACCTTATCTGTTATGGTTAACATCTTCCTTTGCCTCTTAGGGTCACTACCAGAAGCCTTAGAATATGAAGGACGCTTGGGAGGCATTGCAAAGGTTGAAATACATGAGTAAAAAAGTTCACAAGCACAACATATTAAAAAGCACAACGCAAACGGCGCACATGTGAGTTAGACTGAACGAATGAGGCGAGACAATGGAAGATGGTGGGAGAACTAAGCTTCAATCAAAAAGCCAATCAGACCCCATGATACAGAACATACAGAAAAACAATTATGTGATTCGTCGACTTCCACCCTTTCATCCAATAGCATTCCATGAAAAATCTCATGTAGGTGAGAGCCTTTGCGTTTTCCAAGACGCCAATACAGTGTATGCTATCGTACAGTATTTAACATGGTGCAATACTGTGAGTTATATGTTTACATTTGTTTTTTACTATGTTTTACTGTTTTATTACTCTTAGGCTAGGAAATACTTTTTTTATCAATAAAATAATCAAAATTTCAATATGTACTAGCTCACGTAGGTGCGACCCTTTTCGTTTTCCGAAACGCTGATACCGGTATCATATTTTACATGGTGCAATACTGTGAGTATTTGTTTTTTTACTATTTTTTTCTGTTTTATTATTCTTAGGCTAAGAAATAAGTTTTTTTTTATCAATAAAATAATGAAACTACAGTACTGGAAATTTTAATATATGATATCTCACATAGGTGCGACCCTTTGCGTTTTCCGAAATACTTGTACTGGTATCGTACTTTCTGTGGTGCAGAGTTACATGTTCAAATTTATGTTTTTTTACTATTTCTTACTGTTTTATTATTCTTAGGCTGGGAAATATTTTTTTTTATAATAAAATAACGAAATTTTATTTTTCAATACAATAATGGAAATACTGAAAATTTTTATTTTTTTTATACTTTAATATTTTCGCATATACCCAGAAAAAAAAACTTGCCCAAAAAAAAACTGTGATGCACTGAATTCGCGATAGGTGAACCGCGATATAGCGAGGGATTACTGTATACAGTGTCCCTTCCATTATCTCGAGGGTGTGGTTCTGGGACCCGGCGCGAGACAGGAAAATCGCGGAGTAGGATCAGCCTATATGTACATAGATATTTTAATTTATTTTTACGTTTACATCGTATAAACTGTATAAACCCTCCCTGTATTGTTAAGAAACCACCCTTTACTTCATAAATAACAGCATGCAAGTGTAAATTTATATGACATACTCATGTACATAGGTATTTTACAATTATATTTACGTTTACTGTTTAAACCATCCCTGCACTGTTAAAAAACCACCCTTTACTTTATAAATAACAGCATGCAACGTAAATTTATATGTACGTGATAGGTAAACTTACCTTATTGCAGCGAGCAATATTCAAAATTTGGGTACCTGGGTACTATATATAGAATATAGCTACAGGTAAAAAGAGGTAGAATTTATGCACTATATCGTGCTTGAGCATTAGTAGGCATTATTTTCCACCGTAAGCAGTACTAAATTGTGTTTTATGATGCTTTAGCATTGTTGTTGCTGAGTCGTGTGCATTCATGCTTGTGTGTGTGTTTATGTCTGTGAAATGTTTATTTTTGATGAATCTATACAGGATAATGTTTATTATAAACATGTATCTAGAGTCATCGGGACTGAAAATAAATAAAGCCAGATCAGCTAAGAATACTGTGGAAACATATAAACCAAAGAAAATATTAAATCAAAAGGTAAATTCAACCCAGAGATATTCAACTCTGCAAATGTCGATGCATTGTTTAGTTTTTCATCATTACGATTTTCCCAATATGCTCAATTCTTTTACAGCTGAATTTATAAGAAAACATACTTAAGATTCGGTACATTTTTGGAATTGTTCTGAGAAATCTTTGAAATCTGTTGAATAAATATCTAACTTTTTAAAGGCACCGAAGATCAATAAAAAAACTTCCTCGTGTCTTCCCGATAAACTCACTTCGGCAGAAAAAAATTTTCCAGTTTATTTCAAAGTTGACTGATGACAGTTTGGAATACTAACATTATATGCTGATTTTCTTTTTTTTAACTTTCATTCATATAAATTGCGTATTTATAAAAGTTAGGATTAATTATAATAATATTTAATATATTAGTCAAGTTCCTAGAGTAGCTCTGTACATCCTCAAACATATGCCTAGGAGTCAGTAAAATATAAAAGCAGCAACCCTTTCTAATATCGTGTTTCATGGATTGGCATTTGAAGTGATATATGAGCATATAAAGCATAACGAAATTGAAAAATACTGCTAAATAAATATAGATTACTTTTGCTGATACATGCTTCAAACAATGGACAATGGAATAGTAATTTAAAGACTATGTTCATGGAGTATATTATTGAGGATGTTGTCCCTGAGAGTAGTGGTCAAAGAAAGAAATGAGGGAGAACCATCTAACTGAAGATTACAAGGAGATTAAAGATCTTTTTGCTGGTATTCACTTGGGGACCAATTTGAACAACAACTCTGTAAAGGATATGCGCGAAATAATTTTTGACGAATATGAGAGGATAGGTAGCAATTACATATCATCTTCCAGAATAGGAATGATAAAAGACGAAGAGATATAGTTTAATGATGACTGTAAGAGGGCAAAGGAGCTGAGAGAGAAATGCCGGCATGGGCATTGGAGGAGAAAAAGCCTAAAAGCTTGGCAATATTATAAAGGAGAAAGTGATGAGTACCTAGGTAAAGGAAGGGGGATAGGGACTTAAAACGAAAGAGATATTACGAGGAGAGCTAATGAAAATCCCTTTCTTTTTCACAAGTTTGTCATTGAGAAAATAAAGGTAAATGAACATGGTTTAAAATTGAAAAGGGCAAACAGAAGCCTGAGACAGACAAGTTAAGAACTGATCAAGGACTATCAGTTAGCATTTACAGAACATAGTTCTCCACCATATATCTTGGAGATGAGTGAACAAGGGCCAGTTTTTGAGAATACTGTTTTTTCAATTACAGAGGTATGTAAGGTAATGATGCCGGTAGATACTGAAAAAGTTTTGGGGACTGATGAAATATTCACTTTTGTACGTATGAAATGTGCTTCACCATTCTCTGTAACACTACGCATCATTCTTTTGAAGACGCTAGAATCTGGTAAGATTCCAAGATGATGCAAGTAAGGAAAGGTGGTACCAGTCTTCAAATAGGAAAGGAGAGACAGCTCTAAGCAATAGGACTATTCCGTTTACTAACATAGTTTACAGAGTTATGGATAAGCTGCTGAGAATCACATTTCTTTTCACTTGGACTTTCTTTCTTCTTTTGTCACAAACAATATGGCTTCAGAAGAAGCATGTCTATGCTAACAATCTTGCTTAAGTTTTATGATGAGGCAAGTTTAATCTTACAAGATACTGAAGGCTATGTAGTTAGCATTTTTTTAGAATTTCAGAATCCATTTGATATAATCCCACATCTAGACTAATTAAGATACTGGCAAGAATAGATGGAAATAAAGATTAATACATTGGTTAAACTAAGACATGCAGTGTATGACTTAAGAAAAGTTAGCAGTGAGGTTACACAGGGATCATCATAAGGGCCATTACCGTTACTTATAAATTTTTATGCATCTTTAAATATGTTTATAGCTGACACAGTGATTGTTGGAGTGTAAAAAACGAAAATAATGGTAAAGTACTTTAGTAAGACTCAAACAGTTGCCAAGAGTGGTCAGGCATATGACGAAGGAGATTCAATGCTTCAAAATGTAAAGTAATGAGAATGGGCATAAATGCAGGAAGGCTCAAGTTTGGGTACATAATAGCAAAAGAGAATCTTCAAGAGTCTGTGTACGAAAGATATCTTGGGGTAAATATATTGGCTGATTTGTTTCTGGCAATGCATGTAAATCGTACAGTAAAGGCAGCATATACTTACTTAAGAAACATAAATATGGTCTTCCTTAAGTACCACTTTAGTTGATTATTGGATAAGGCTAAGTTGGGAAACAGTAAATGCTAAATGCATTTATAGTTTTAATGATAAATATACGTTTAAGGGAGTAAAAATAAACCAACATGCAAACGGGAGTTATCATAAAAGGACTTTTTTTTTCTAAACCAGAATTAGGTAAGTGCACACACTCGCTCACAAGCGTTGTTCACACTATGCTTTTTTCACAGTTTGCGATTAAAGCTTCAGCTCTGTCTTTTAACGTTATACTGCCTGAACTAAGAAATTATTGGATTTTTTTCCTATACTTCAGAACTTGATCATTTATGACCGAAAAGTTGGCAAAAACACTTCGGCTGCCTCGCCTTATATTGTGTTCTATCTTTATATTCCTTCCTCTTTATCGGTAACTGGCATATCCCCCTTTACATTGTCTCTTTTATATACACTATATATATTTTTTTAATATTTAATCGGTACACTTTCCCTACACTCATATTGCTTATATCTGCTTCCCATTCCAAGCATTAATAATGATTATTATGTAATGGATGTCGTCACTATAGAGTGGATTATCGCAATAACGTTAGAACTCATAACTTATATTCTGTGAAGTTAGTGCAAGAAACCATAGTATTGGGTACGTTAGGAGGATGAAGTATGGAGTTTGCATTAAGTTTGGATAAATAAAAAAACACTTGATTTCTTTTGTTTCCTGTATTAACTTGAAAGTGTATGCATAATAAAAGTTCAGTTTTGCATATTCTGTATATGGAATATAACTCGCTTCATACTACAATGCAAAAAAGATAAATAATATTTTGTACTTATTACTTTTGTTCGCTGTTAACACAAAGATAAATCCATAATATTAGTTAATTTATACAGATATATGGAATACAAATCATATCAAACTACAGTGCAATACAAAACTTTAGAAATATCATCTAATAGTAAATTATTTGTTTTGGTAAGTAATGAAACTCTTTTCTCCCTTGCTCTAATGAAGCCGCATATTACATTTTACACACATTGATCTTGTATTCTGGCTTGCAACGCATGTACCTTGACTTCTAGAAGTTGGTTCATAATTTTCACCATCATATCTTATATCCTCAGTTAAGTCTGCATGTTTTCCTCCCCGTGATTGTCGTCTAATTTCAGAAGATCTCACAAGAACCAATGCAATTTCTCGTCTGAACTCAAGGTGTGTCATCTTTTTTGTCTTCTGGGTGTAGAGCACAGTAAAATTTCCAAGCTGCTACAGTGGAGATATACACCTGAGTTATCATTAGTGGCCACCACTATTTTTTTCCTCTGATGATTGGTCTGTAATATTTTAAAAGGCGGTCCATCAGATCCACATCTCCCATTCCTTTGTTATATAAACAGATTATATTGGGCTGTTACTTCAATTTTACTTTTTTTTTTAATTTTTATCTTTATTATTTTTTTTTGACATGTCACCTCACTTTCCGAACAGGCTCATGTGTAAAATGGTTGCTTGCAATGTTCACAATGCTGTTTGTTGTCTTGCTGTTTGCAGACAAAGACTTCACTGCAACAATAATCGTAAATGCCCCTTATCTCTTCTCTTCATTTTGTTATTTGTAACCATTGACTTACAAGCCCCATTTGTTCTGTTTTCTCGAAAAGTACCAAATGCAATAAAGCCTTTCTCTGTAAGCAATTCTAGCAATTTGGTACTTGTGAAGAAATTGTCAAAATATATCTCATGATACTTTGGCACAGATTTTTTCATCACCACATCCAGTAAATCCATGACAACATTGTCCCAAGGGTTCTTCATGGCGTTGAGCACAAGTTTTTCCCGTAGATAGTCAGCTTGTGTGGATATCCATCATCTCCACATATTGTCCACATCTTTTAACCAAAACGAATGGGTTTGTTTTTTTATGTACAGCTTGTCACTGTGCTTGCCAAAATAGGGCACCATGGATTCATCAGTACTTAATTTTTCGTGAAATATTCCCTATTGGCATAGCTTTTCATTCATTGACTGATATTGTTATGAAACTTTGGCGACTTTGTTTCCTTTTTCTAAATTTTGATTGTCAGCAACATGAAAATATTGCTTTTATTTAAAAAATCTGTCTCGCCTTATTGTTTCTGAAACGAATGGAACTTTCAAATCTGGTTGATTACTCCAGTAATCTCTCTTTGATGTTACAAAGTGATATCCAGAAAAAATCAGAATTCCAAAGAAATGTTTGTGTTCAGTAAAAAACATCAAATTTAGCATCATTCTTACCTCTGCTAGCATACTATTTAGTTTGCTCTAATATGTAGTGAAATGTGTTGTCTGTGAAATATAAGTTCCAATTTTCATAGCAAGATTTCATAAGGACTTCTCGAAACTTGTCACTGACAGTGCTTGGCATCTTTTCAGCAATAAATGTTTTCACAAATGGACAATTTTTCTTCCATCTTGAAGCACCACGCTTAGTTCCACCTTCATCTTCGGAATCAGAAGAGTCAGTGTAACATCCATTTCTCCTGGTGGTTCAAATAATTGATCTTGCTCGTCCAATTCTTCTTCATCACTTGGAATGTCCTGATCACCACTTTTCGTTGGAAGAAAAGTTACAGTTGCTGATGCATCTCTGTTACATGTTTCAATGAAATCTAGGGTATCTTGCAAAGTAACAGAATGGAAGGGCTGGCTCTTGGTTCCATAACTGTAATTGATATCCAAGTTTAAATAACTTGGAGGGATAAGAGACTGAAATTCTCAATGACTTTGCTTCTTGTATACGGGACTCTACTGTAAATAAGCAAGGATGATGGATGCATGGAATGAATCGTGATTGCATCATATTTACAAGATATTTCATCATATTTCTTGATAGTGTTTCACCTTGATTCCTAGAGAGCATGGTGCATATGATGAAATAGCATGTAAACATGATGCAATCATGATAGAAGCATAAAGTGTAATGCACACACACATGTATGTATGTGTGATGCAAAATTTAGTAAATATTCATTATTCAGAAACGACTTGAATGAACTTAATGTCAAAAATTAATGAAGAAATAGTTTTTAAGTGACTTCTAAACAGATAGCTGTATAGTCTAAAATTTGTAACAAATTCAGCATCCCACAGCCTAACGTTCCCATATTAGAACATCCATTTTCAAATGTGTTTTTCTTATAGCTATGTAATTGTAATGGATTACTGTGAAGTGAATACCTGAATTTAATTGTAAAGGTATATATTTTATATATTAGTAATGCATTAACTTATATTATGCATCTTGAAAATATGGCCGTAAGAAAAAAAAATCAAAATAAGGAAAAAAGCCTAAGTTTAAGGCTAGATTGAAAGTATAAATTTCCTCTAAAAAGTTTCGTAAACGTGTTTTAATCCTGCTTTAAATATTCAGACATCAGTTAAACATATGAAATTCTGAGTTTTAATAATTTTAAATGATCAAAATTCCACATTATTTCTTCCATCAGTAGAATGCAAATCTCTAAATAATGGTCATACAGTAGCACGTGAGTGAAACGTTTTTGCATCATGTCAAACGACTAAAAAATCACCCCAGTAGATAAGAAAGGCCGAAGAGGCTACCAGAGATTATCTTAATAAACGACTATCAAGGATGGCATTATTAAGAAAGTGGTATGAAGAACTTGTTGAGTCATGTATATGTTGCATGAGGGTGAGGTTCCAGCGACATCCTTAACCTTATTTCCGATTACTGTATGACTCATATTTTGAGATTTGCTTTCTACTGATGGAAGAATAACTGAGCTTTATGTTATGATTTATTCTGAAATGTCATCAACGTATAGTATTCTGGACGTTTCATTTGTATCTAAGCTTATGGGTTTAAACATATGAATGAAGCTTATAAATTTGTCTCAAAATATTTCTTTTTTATATCAAACAAGCATAAATATTAGTGGTGGCGCTTTTTACAACATCCACTTAAAATGTCAACGTATCATTTTTATTTTGATGTTGATTCAGTGAAACACTCTCGTGATGTTGTATGTCATTTCTAAAGAATATTTGAAATAGTAATAAAAGCGACAAATTACTTTGGCCTTATTCCCCTGAGGACCTGAATGTTTATTTCATAACAAGAAAAGGGAGACTCTATACGTATTACAGATGCCATTCCAATTTAACGTTTTTATTTTTTGTCAATATTGTTTTCTTTCTTATAATTTCTCTCTCTCTCTCTCTCTCTCTCTCTCTCTCTCTCTCTCTCTCTCTCTCTCTCTCTCTCTCTCTCTCTCTCTCTCTCTCTCTCTCTCTCTCTCTCTCTCTCTCATCTCTCTCTCTCTCTCTCTCTCTCTCTCTCTCTCTCTCTCTCTCTCTCCTCTCTCTCTCTCTCTCTCTCTCTCTCTCTCCTCTCTCTCTCTCTCTCTCTCTCTCTCTCTCTCTCTCTCTCTCTCCTCTCTCTCTCCCCCCCCCCCCATTCCCAGCTTTAGTTGTTAGACAGAAAAACATTTTCTATTTTTATTTATTCATTTTTTTATTTTTTGCAACAGTGGTACAATTTTTAGCGAATTATGAATGTTGCTGTAGGGTTGCATCCTGTCCAGAGGCAGTTATATATATATATATATATATATATATATATATATATATATATATATATATATATATATATATATATATATATATATATATATATATATATATATATGAATCATGTTTTACCCTAACCGGGACTTGAACCTAGGACTTATAATTAGTAAGTCAAGGCGCTACCAACTACACCACAAAGGTTAAAAGGAATCAGACCTTATAGCTTATATCTGCTATACTTAGGAATGAACGCATTCTATTTGAATGCCACTATGTTCATATTACACAGATAGAATTCGTTCATTCTTAAGTATAGCAGATATAAGCTCTAAGGTCTGATGCCTTTTAACCCTCTGTGGTGTAGTTGGTAGCGCCTTGACTTAGTAATTATAAGTCCTAGGTTCAAGTCCCGGTTGGGGTAAAAAAAATGATTAATGTTTTCACATATGTAATGAGCTTATTTGGTTATATATATATATATATATATATATATATATATATATATATATATATATATATATATATATATATATATATAGTATATGAAAATGTAAAACATTTTCTCATTGGCATAAAGTTGAAGGATTCCAAGTGCAGAGAGATGTGAGTTCTTAGTAGTTTTTCCATAACTTTGTAAATTATGTTGGTCAAGTAAACATCCCTATTGTTTAGAGCTGTATCCCTCCTTCCCTTTTTGAAGATAGGGACTACGTTTGCTTGTTTCCAGCATTTTGGAATCTTCAGCGACTTTTCAAATACTATGCATAGCTCCACTGATAATGGCTTAGTGAATTTCTTAAGGATGTAATGGGGTTATGTCATCAGGCCCTATATCTTTATGAGCATCTGACTCCATCAACATGCTCTCTAGTACCGGTCCATGATCTCTTATCTCTACAATCTCAGGGGGTGGAGTATTTTCTATTGTAGCTATTGACTGAATTTCTTTCTTCAATTCTGAAGCCTTTAGGAAAAACTGTGGCCCTATTTATGTCCACACCCAACTTGCTCTCTGTAACAGCTACTATATCTGACTTACTGTTGTGAAACTATCCGTAAATTCCATTGCCTTACCAATTACCCCATTAGCATTTGTGTACTTCAGTTTTATTGAGGTTGCATTTCCTAATCTCCTAGTATTATCTTCTTTATTAATCCTTTGACTGGAAGAACCCTGAAACAATAATTATTCTCCTCCCCTTCATTTCTTCCTTCATATAACCTTCCAGCTTCTTGCAGCAACCTTTTGATCCTTCCCATCTATTTCTCTGTTCTATATGGTGTAATAGACACTGTTCTGAATTTCTGAAGTTCTTTTAGGTATTTGCTCTCATCAGCACTTCTCTACATGTCCCCCCTCTTTCAATGGTTACTTTCATTATTCGTGCCTTTCCCTCCATAGAATATTTACCAAATCGGTGAGTACTTGCAATATTCTTTGGTCCACATACAACTCCAAGCTTCCTTATCAGGTCTAAAACACTAGCTCTACTATGTCCAAGTCTCTCCGGCCATGTTGACTTTTGGAATTCACTTGTGTCTATTATTATCACTGACTTCTCTTTATAATTGCTTGTTTGATCAGTGGACAAGCCTTTTCAAGCACAACATCACTGGTCCTTTGCAATTAACAGTATTTACAATTTCCAATGCCACCTCCCTCACTGCCTCCGCTGCCACATTTTGCTTCACTACATCTATAAAGGATCTTATAATGCCCCCATGTTTGTTATTCAGCTCCTGAATATGTTTTCTAAATTGTTCGATGTTTTGCTTAATCTGAATATTCCAAGCTGCAATCTCATATCTCTCAGAAGAGAGCAGTGAATTAATACTTAATTCATTCAGGGTTTCACTCAATTGTTTGTTGTTATCTTCTTGTTTAGGAATGCTGATTTTTATCCAAATCCTTTCCCCTTCCAGCTTTTTGTTCATTTTTCAAAGTCTTTTTTTCTCATCACTTTGTGCTTTGGTACTCTCCTCTATTTTTCATATAATTTCTCTTTGTGTTTCATATTCTTGTGATTTATTTCAAAGCCTTCTTTCATTTCTCTATATATATTCTGGATTTTATCGTCCAGGTTTGATACAAGGGTCAAAAGGTCCCTAACTTTTTGCTTCAGATTTCTAAGAGCTACTAAAGTCCCACACCCGACACCAAGAGTAATGCCACATTTTTGAACGGTTGTTTCTAAAAGATGTGTTATGGGGTATGACATTTCAATTGTCACATCTTTAGTCCATCTTATTTTGTCTTCTTGTTTTGTGTGTGTGTGTGTGGTTGTGAGTCTATGTGTGAAATGAAAGAATGAAATTTGTCCTTTTTTTTTGTTTTCAAGAAGACTGACACCAGGTAACTATATACTGTAATTTTGTTCATGTCAGTAGGCTGGTACTTCACAGAGTTAAGTAGTTAGATTTTTCTTTTAAAAATCATTCCTAGGTATTTGCCTAGCTATTTCGATGGTCATTATTGCAGTCATGTAGTAGCAAATATATCTAGAAATACTTTTTCAACCTTATTATGCTGCAGATGTGCACATATGACTTTAAATATCAATCTGTAAAACAAAATAAAACAAAGTTATTGCATTTATAATTCACTGGATTCGCGATCATTCACGGTCCATTCTAGGTCACAGTTACGATTATGCTAATAATTACTTTAATAAAAAGGAAAACGTGGCTGATTTTCTGTCACTTATATTCAAAGCTCCTTATGAAAGAGAGAGAGAGAGATGATTTTTTTTTTTATTCGACTAAAACAGGACACACTAGGCTCCCATTTCGTAAATAATGTATTAGTCAGTAGGTGTCACTAATACCATCAAGTCCACAAGATGAAAGTACAAAAATATCTGAAATGGAATGAATGAGCTAAAGTGATCATTCTGTTTTTCACTTCATTCTCCGAAAATACATTTTAATTACTCTGAGGACTGTGCTTCTTTGGATCCTTGGAGATACAGTACACCTTCTCAGGATAAATGTCAAAGAAAATTAGGCTGAATTAATCATTAGGATGAAGATTCAATAAAAAAATATCTGTTATTTTGTGATAAAGGAGACTTCATCCGGGCATCTAACAAATTGTTGATATTTTTCAGTGTTTAAAGGGAAGAGGACATATTGTTATCTAAATCGACTGAAATTCGAGAAGCAAGTTGCTTCCATGCATATGTAAGTGAGGTTGTACAGAGCGACTCTGAACTGCTTTTACGAATGGTATTGCATCTAATATAAAAGACAGATAATGAGGGAACGCACTTTCCTAATATATATATATATATATATATATATATATATATATATATATATATATATATATATATATATATATATATATATATATATATATATATATGTCACCGTGGCTTAAACGGTAGCGTCTGCGACTTTGAGGCGTCAGGTCGAGGTTCGCGGCCCTTCACGGTCTGAAGTTAGCAAGGGGATGCACTCAGGGTAACGATTACATCTGCCAAAACAAGTCCTTCGCAAGAAGGCAACCGGCCTAGGCCTTGGTTGAAAAGGGAGTCCGTGACGTAAAACCGGAACTTTATATATATATATATATATATATATATATATATATATATATATATATATATATATATATA
>JAXCGZ010002011.1:42500-65000 GCA_037179515.1 Halocaridina rubra | reverse complement strand
ATGCTTTTTAAAGTTTATTTTGCTCATGATTTTGGATTAACATATGTTTCATCTTATTTCGATTTGATATTACGTTCTGTATTTCATTATTCATGCATGGAGCAGGGGGTGGATTATTTTTTGCATTGCTATTGGGGCACAAATATTCAAGAGAGAAAAAGTTTGTCATTATATACACATGTGTCTCGACATCATCGGTATTCAGAATCTCGTTGAATTCCGGAATGATGCTTAACAAACTATTACTGAAATTATTCACTTTAATGTTTTTAAACTGCAAAACGTTTTTGTTGGTAATTGTTTATGTATCTTTACATCTATCTCGACTTGTATAGGTTCATGATCTGATAAATGGCTATATACTACTTTTGAGGACCTGACGAATTCTTGATCACTTGTTATTACAATGTGGAGGGTTGTACTTGTACTTGTTACTCGAGTAGGTTTGGAAGTTAACTGATGAAAATTTAGTCTATTTATTATTCTTTTAAGTTTTGTCTGACAGGATAAGAAATAATCATTTACATCACCAAGTAGGATCATCTTTTTTTCCACATGACAGCAGTTACAATTTATCGTGGATATATATAGAAATGTAATTGTGAAGGCGTTAGGACGCCTATACATTTTTCCTGTCATGGTAATTTCCTTAATTGTACTTTTATCCAATATATCTTCTATGCCTTCACAAGGGGGCTCACTCGAGTTTATATTTACATTTATCAGGTCACTGCGTACATACATACAAGAACCACCCCTATGACCACCCTCACAACGAAATAAAATAAAACTTTCTATATACATTATAGCAGTCTTTCTGGAATATTACTTTTTATCCAAGTCTCTGATACACTTAAGACATCAAGTTTCCTCATCTATGATTAACATCTTAATTCATCAAAACATGAGAACAATGTCTAGCATTAATGTGTTCTATTATTCTTAGACTATTGACTAAGTCTTCTTTGCCACTTGTTTAATAATTATTGTATAATTATTATAGCATACTTCTATGGCCAAATTGTCTACAATTTCCACCTGTCAGCTTATGATGAAAGTGACATCTTTGGACATAATTATTATTCTCAATACATTGGAAGCAGCCTGATCTTTTCCGGTTATATAATGGTTGTTTGATACTGGGTTTGTTTTGATGACATGGTGTTGATTTCCTATTTGAATATCTCCACCTCTTCATGGTTATTGGAGTTTCTAGATTTATGACTATGATAATCTTCCCTGTACCTTTGTGTACTGCCGATATATGTAGGATACACATATAGGTCGCCTGTATTCCTGTCTCCTCCGGTTGGTCTAATATCATCCTGCATGTTTTTATGGATGTTATAATCTCCCTGGTGCTTTTGTTCTCTTCCAATAAATGTAGACAAGGCAGATAAATTATTCGAATTCCTGTCTGTTTTTTGTCTTGTATATCAATAGTTTCTGCTGCTCTTTGTCGGGGCTCTGCTTTATCATCCTGTGGTCTATGAATGCTTTCACTTGAGCCATAAATCAAGCTTGCCTGTCTGTTTCACTTCTTCGTTTATTTGGCATGTTTCTACATACGAAGCATTTCTTTCTTATGCACAGGATATAAAGGCTAATACCTTACATACTACATAGATGGTGTTAAAGGGTTTCCATATGCTTGCATGATGAGGCACATAATTATCAAGATTATTTTTGGCCTTCATGTTCTTTTCTTGCCAGTGAAGCTTTGCATTTAACAAATACATACATACATATACCTTGGCTGTTTCCCCTTTAATTGGGGGATAGCCAACATCAAGAAAGGAAAACAAATAGGGGAATAACTTTGCTCTATGGGCAATGACGAGGGAGCTAGCGACCGTTCAGATGGCACTGCTGGAGTGCCACAGCCCATCCTCCCGGCTCTTCCACAACCTGTGTCGCTTCACAACTGCCAGCTCCTCCTACTGCCCCTACCACAGGGCTATCTCTGTAAGATGCAGTCCCGTGGTAACAGCAGATGCCCATCAGAGCCGCGTCACAATCGCTCGCCACTCATTCCTAGTCCTAGCACGCTCGCTTGCTTCCCTCACATCCATCCTCCTATCGATCAGGGCTCTCCTTACTCCATCCATCCATCCAAACCTAGGCCTCCCTCTAGCATTTCTCCCATCAACTCTCGCATTCATCACCTCTTTCAGCAGCCTTTCATCATCCATCCTTTCCACATGGCCAAACCATCTCAAAACATTCATATCTACTCTGGCTGCAATTTCTCTCCTCACACCCGTTCTTGCTCTCACCACTTCATTCCTAACCCTATCCAATCGAGATACACCAATCATACTCCTCAGGCATTTCATCTCAAACACATTTAGTTTCCGTCTCTCACTTACTTTCATACCCCATAACTCTGATCCATACATCACAGTTGGCACAACCACTTTCTCATACAAAACTTTCTTAACATTCATTTCCAACCCTCTATTCTTCATCACTCCTTTCAATGCACCCAACACTTTACATCCTTCATTCACTCTGTGACACACATCTGCTTCCATTCCACCATTTGCAGCTATAACCGAGCCTAAATATTTAAACTGATTAACCTCCTCAAGTGTCTCTCCATTCAACATAACATTCAATCCAGCGCCATCCTCATTTCTTGTACACCTCATAACCTTACTCTTTCCCACATTCACTCGCAGCTTCCTTCTCTCACACACCATTCCAAATTCTGACACTAACTGACACAGCTTTTCCTCTGAATCTGCCACCACCACAGTATCATCTGCAAACAGCAACTGATTCAGCTCCCACTCGTTATCATCCCCATCTGCCATTCTCAAACCTCGACCACGCACTCGCTCATTCACCTCTCTTACAACTCCATCAATATACAAATTGAACAGCCATGGTGACATCACACATCCCTGTCTCAGTCCCACACTCACTGAAAACCACTCAATCACTTCATTCCCTACCCTAACACAAGCTCTACTACCCTCATACAAACTCTTCACTGCATGCAACAATTTACCATTGATTCCATATAATCTCAAAACATTCCACATAGCCTCTCTATCAACTCTATCATATGCTTTCTCCAGATCCAAAAATGCAAAATACACATCCTTATCCTTTGCTAAATAGTTCTCACAAAACTGCCTAGCTATAAAAATCTGATCTGTACAACCTCTACCTCTCCTAAAACCACTCTGCACTTCTGCGATCACATATTCTGTCTTATCCCTAATCCTATTAACCAGTATCCTACAATACACTTTTCCTACCACACTCAACAACCTTATACCCCTAAAATTACTGCATTCATACATATCTCCCTTACCTTTGTATAGGGGCACTATACAGGCAATCACCCAATCCACTGGCACCAATGACAACATAAAGCATATATTAAACACTCTCACTAACCATTCCAATGCAGTCACACCCCCTTCTTTCATCATCTCCGCTCTCACACCATCCATTCCAGGTGCTTTACCTGCTTTCGCTTCATACAATGCCCTTTTCACCTCCTCTCTTGTAATCTCTCTCTCATTTTCATCTCCCATTACTGGCCCTTGAACCCCTCCCACTGTCACTATAGCTGCCTCTCTATCTTCCTCAACATTCAGCAAGCACTCAAAATATTCTGCCCATCTTTTCCTTGCATCGTTCCCTCTTACATCTGTCCATTCACATCTTTCACTGTCTCTTCCATCCTCGATCCACCCTTCCTTGCTCTCTTCGCTTCTTTCCCAACTTCTTTTTATTCTCCTCATATGACCTACTAAAATCCTGTCCCCACCTAACATTTGCCAACCTCTTCTCTTCCTCTACCTTCCGCTTGGTTTCCACATTTTTCTTCCTATATCTTTCATACTTCTCCCTACTTTTACACTGCAGCCATTTGTCAAAAGCCCTCTTTTTCTCTTCCACCTTCATTTTCACCCCTTCATTCCACCACTCACTGCCCCTCCTCATGCCACCTCCAACAAACCTCTTTCCACACACATCACTTGCATGTCCCACAAAACATTCTTTCATCAACCCCCATTCCTCCCCTAACTCCCCAACTTCTCTTTCTTTCACCCTGTCAAATGCCACTCTCAACCTGTCCTGATATTCCTGTCTCTTCTCTGGCTTTTTCAACTCTTCCACCTTCACTATTTCCCTTCTACATCCCCCCCACACTATTTCCCCACTCTTTTGCTACTACCACTTTTGCTTCAACCAAAAAATGATCAGACATCCCAGCAGCCACACCCCTGAATGCATGTACATCTTTCAATCTACCAATCATGCTCTTTGCTGCCAACACATAATCCATCAATGCTCTTTCTTTCACTCTTCCATTTGCCACTCTCATCCATGTATACTTATTTATTAACTTCTTCTTAAATAAACTATTACCTATCACCAACTCTTGCTCCACACACATATCTAACAGTCTCTCGCCACTCTCATTCCCACCTGGTACCCCATACTTTCCTACAACACCTTCTATCTCTCCATCACCCACTCTGGCATTCAAGTCACCCAACACTACTGCATAGTTCCTTCTACTCAGACCATCCACACATCTAGTTAACTCATTCCAGAATTCATCCTGCTCTTCCTCACTTCTCTCACATCCTGGCCCATATGCACTAACAAAAGCCCAACATTCCCTTCCTATCCTAGCCCTCACCCACATCAGCCTAGATGACACTTCTTTCCATTCCACTACCTGATTTACCATCCATTCACTCAGCAATAATGCCACACCTTCTCTCGCTCTCCCCCTTTCAACCCCAGACACCCTACCCGTCACATCACCAGATGCCACTTCTCCTTTTCCTTTCATCTTCGTCTCACACAATGCCAATACATCCATCCTCGTCTTACCAAACATATATCCAATCTCACATCTTTTGCTCTCTATCGTACTACAACCACGCACATTTAGACACCCCAAAACTAGAGTTTGGGGAGAAGTTATTCTACCCTCTACTCCCCTTCTTCTTTGACATCTCGCAGGAGGTTGATACAAGGGGGGGATTCCTAATCCCCCCGCCCCGTCCACTTTTAGTCGCCTTTTACGACATGCAGGGAATACGGTGAGGCTATTCTTTGATATTGTGCCCGCCCCACAGGGCACTACCCGCCCCATATATATATATATATATATATATATATATATATATATATATATATATATATATATATATATATATATATATATATATATATATTAGATATAGATATAGATATAGATATATATATATACTTACAAAAAAAATTCCAGACTTTTTTATATAACCTAGTCTAAGCTAGCCTTAACTGACCTAACCTAACCGAGGGCATTTGTCCATCTGGCAGTTGTCCTTATCTGCCAATTGTCCATCTGGTACTTGACAAGTCGGGCACTTATCAGTCGGCCAGTTTTCCTGACGTCATGCAACTCTCTCTCTCTCTCTCTCTCTCTCTCTCTCTCTCTCTCTCTCTCTCTCTCTCTCTCTCTCTCTCTCTCTCTCTCTCTCTCTCTCTCTCTCTGTATATATATATATATATATATATATATATATATATATATATATATATATATATATATATATACACACACACAGTAATCCTTCGCTGTATCGCGGATTCACTGTATCGCAGTTTTTTTTTTCTGGGTATATGCGAAAATATTAAAATTTTTTAAAATAAAAATTTTCAGAATTTTCATTATTTTATTGAAAAATAAAATGTCATTATATTCTTTCTTTGCAAGATGTAAAATTGTGCTCTACAATTTTTATTTATTTGTTATGACTATCAGTTAATTTTATAATTTTTTTAAATGATCGAATGTTAGAGAAAAATCAGTCCACAGATGACAACTGACTGTAGAGGTTTAGGATGACTGCTGAGCTGACGTTAACACGATTCTTACCTGCATTGTTGTAACTGCTGATGCTGGATGCAGGAGCCTGCATTTAGTGCAAATATATTTTTGAGAGAATGTTAAATTCAAAATCAAGTGTCATAAATTATTCATCGGCTTATAAAAAGAATTAAAAGTTTTTCTTAATTTAAAAAAAAAATTAGTAAGCATTACAAGAATAGTGTCTAAAACATAAAATACTAATATGCCATCCTTTTCTTAGTACTGTAATTAATTTTGTAATTATTATGATGGTATATGTGCTAATGTCATAAAACTTGATCACTCATCAGTTAAAAAAAAAACTGATTTTTAGGTTATATACTGGGATTTCATGTTTTTTGTTTATGGAATGATTGAGAGAAATTATCCAGTAGTGGTATATGCTACAATTTGGGCAAACTTTGAAGGCTCCTGTATCCAAAGTGCGGTGAACCCTTGCATGGAAACCAGCCGGGTGGGGCAGATTACAGAAGTTTCTTTTTTTCTTTTTTTTCTTGACATTTTTCCATCGCCTGTAATGTAACGTCAGTGCCTGGGGCCAATGCAGGTATGGCTAGGAGAGTTGATAGGGACTTTTTTATTTCCAAGAACTGAAGAGGATAATAATGCTGGTGCCGTGCGAGATGGTGACAGCGATGGTGATGAGGAAAGACGGAAAGTATATCTGATGACCTGTGCTACAGTGCCTTCTTCATCTACTCTGGTTCTTCAGTGCGACTCATTTGCTGGACTCTTTGGACTTGACTGTATGATTTGATATAATTATCTGTTAATAATTGTCGTGTACTAATGCCATGTAATTCTCCACTATAACTTTCTCTGCTCCTGCTTGTCCTTCATTTCATATTTTGACACGTAAATTCTTGGAGAATGTGTTCTTGATTTTAGTCATATCATTCTTAGATTTTAAATAAGTACTGTAGTTATCAGACAATTTCATATTCTTTTTCTGAATTTTCGATTATGAGAACTAACATTATGGCATATATTTCCTGAGCAAAAAATTTATATGTTGTCATTTCAGTTGCTCAGTGCATGATTCAGAAATTCATGAAATGCCCATTGTTTCTTATATATTTCTATTAATTGCTTGTGAATCTTATTTCCGGCAGATGTGTCAGGCAATTTGTATATTTTGTTGAAGCTCCCTTTATTTAGACTAGAATAACTTTTGAGTATACACATTGTACCCCTGTATAACTCAATATTGCAGTCACCATATTTTAATACAATTTTACTACTCAAAGCGTATGTAATTAGACAAAGCACCATTACTTGAGCCCTCCTGTTTTATAAATGTCTTTTTCAAAAACAACCCCTCTGCTTTTTAGGCTCCCCCTTTATTTTACCTACTTAATCTGAGCTTCTAAACACAACACCTCATAACCCTGGTTTTAGACCCCAAATTATAATCCACGTACCATCTAAGCCCTTCCTTGAGCAGAGTTTGTGTGAACATGTTGCTATTTATCCTGTTCTTTTTCCACAGCAAAATGTACCACTGCACAATCCTTCTTGTAAATTTCCCTTGTCTTAAAGCATTAAGTCTCCATATTTTAATACATTTTCACTTCTTAAGCCGTTTGTAAATAGACAAAAATCCATAACTACGAGTCCTTTTGTTTTATAAATGTGTATATTAAAAACAACTCTCCTGATTTCTATTATATTTAGATCACAAAGTTCTGATTGTTGTGTACTGTTATATGTCACTATTAATTGTTGTTCAAATGGACGTGTCATATATTGGTTGGAGCTTGGGAGTTTATGGCTAGATGCCCTTGCTGGCACCTTGCGGTTTGCATGGGTTTATCGCTTCCCAAGCTGAGTGCTCTTAACTCCTTCACTACCTTGGCCCAGAAATATATAGGTCACAAAGTATGCGATATAAATGTGCATTTATGTAACATTTTCCATTTTGCAAAGTTGTAAAACATTGATAGACATTAAGAACCCTATTCTCGTCTACATCTTGCTAGCTATGCATTCTTCTGTTGTCTTATGTTTTTTTTTATCTGTGCAGATTTTCAGGACCGTCAAGAAAGAAGCAAGGTAAAGTGACAATTCTGTTGAATTTGGTATTGTATGATCAGCCAGATTTAGAATTTGGGTACTGGCATCGATGTTCAATATTTGAGTGGATACAGCTTCAGAATTAGGCTATAATGCAAATTCAGAGTATAATAAATAATTGAGTTAGAATTTGGATGTGCATAAGGAGATAGAATAAATTTACAATGGATGCAGGTAGGAATTAAGTATTTGGGTACAGCTGCATAATTTGGGGACTATGTATGCTCAGAATAATGATAAATGAGTTATGATTTTGATGCCAAAGTATTAATGCAGTGGAAGCAGGGAGAAATTTCCAAAATTTGGTTACTTGGGTAGGAGATATAGAATATAACTACAGGTAAGAAGAGGGTGAGTTTATGAATTATTATCATGTTTGAACATTAGTGGACATTATTTTCCAGAGTCAACATATCGTACTAAATTGAGTCTTATGCTGTTTTAGCATTGTTGTTTTGCTGTTCCCTAAGCTGCCTGCCCAAATAACCGAGAGTCCCTAAGGGAGGCTACCGCCATTCCTGGGTTTTCCTACAAAGCTTTGAGGGAATGTGTTGTGTTGGCGCTTCCATGTGTGTTTGTACGAGGTGATGTGTTTCATCCTGGACAGGCATCGTTGATGGAGTTTCCAAGCATCCTCTGATAGCTTAGAAGAGTTGGGTGGTGCGCACATCTAGTGTAGCGTTTCTTGCAATATTTACTGGAATGTGTACCAATATCGTCTGAACTTTGGCCATCGTCTTTTGCTATCATAAATTTGACTCAGAATTTGTATGCCCATTAGGTTATAGAAAATATGTGGTAGGAATTTAGTATCTGGATACAACTTCAAAATTTGGGAAGCTATGCAGGTTCAGAATAATTCTAATTTGGATACCAATTTGGATAGAGTATTGGTGCAGTGGAAGCAGGGAGTAATATCCAAAATTTGGGTACCTGGGTACTATATATAGAATATAGCTACAGGTAAAAAGAGGTAGAATTTATGCACTATATCGTGCTTGAGCATTAGTAGGCATTATTTTCCACCGTCGAAAACAGTACTAAATTGTGTTTTATGATGCTTTAGCATTGTTGTTGCTGAGTCGTGTGCATTCATGCTTGTGTGTGTGTTTATGTCTGTGAAATGTTTATTTTTGATGAATCTATACAGGATAATGTTTATTATAAACATGTATATAGAGTCATCGGGACTGAAAATAAATAAAGCCAGATCAGCTAAGAATACTGTGGAAACATATAAACCAAAGAAAATATTAAATCAAAAGGTAAATTCAACCCAGAGATATTCAACTCTGCAAATGTCGATGCATTGTTTAGTTTTTCATCATTACGATTTTCCCAATATGCTCAATTCTTTTACAGCTGAATTTATAAGAAAACATACTTAAGATTCGGTACATTTTTGGAATTGTTCTGAGAAATCTTTGAAATCTGTTGAATAAATATCTAACTTTTTAAAGGCACCGAAGATCAATAAAAAAACTTCCTCGTGTCTTCCCGATAAACTCACTTCGGCAGAAAAAAATTTTCCAGTTTATTTCAAAGTTGACTGATGACAGTTTGGAATACTAACATTATATGCTGATTTTCTTTTTTTTAACTTTCATTCATATAAATTGCGTATTTATAAAAGTTAGGATTAATTATAATAATATTTAATATATTAGTCAAGTTCCTAGAGTAGCTCTGTACATCCTCAAACATATGCCTAGGAGTCAGTAAAATATAAAAGCAGCAACCCTTTCTAATATCGTGTTTCATGGATTGGCATTTGAAGTGATATATGAGCATATAAAGCATAACGAAATTGAAAAATACTGCTAAATAAATATAGATTACTTTTGCTGATACATGCTTCAAACAATGGACAATGGAATAGTAATTTAAAGACTATGTTCATGGAGTATATTATTGAGGATGTTGTCCCTGAGAGTAGTGGTCAAAGAAAGAAATGAGGGAGAACCATCTAACTGAAGATTACAAGGAGATTAAAGATCTTTTTGCTGGTATTCACTTGGGGACCAATTTGAACAACAACTCTGTAAAGGATATGCGCGAAATAATTTTTGAGGAATATGAGAGGATAGGTAGCAATTACATATCATCTTCCAGAATAGGAATGATTAAAGATGAAGAGATATAGTTTAATGATGACTGTAAGAGGGCAAAGGAGCTGAGAGAGAAATGCCGGCATGGGCATTGGAGGAGAAAAAGCCTAAAAGCTTGGCAATATTATAAAGGAGAAAGTGATGAGTACCTAGGTAAAGGAAGGGGGATAGGGACTTAAAACGAAAGAGATATTACGAGGAGAGCTAATGAAAATCCCTTTCTTTTTCTCAAGTTTGTCAGTGAGAACATAAAGGTAAATGAACATGGTTTAAAATTGAAAAGGGCAAACAGAAGCTTGAGACAGACAAGTTAAGAACTGATCAAGGACTATCAGTTAGCATTTACAGAACATAGTTCTCCACCATATATCTTGGAGATGAGTGAACAAGGGCCAGTTTTTGAGAATACTGTTTTTTCAATTACAGAGGTATGTAAGGTAATGATGGCGGTAGATACTGAAAAAGTTTTGGGGACTGATGAAATATTCACTTTTGTACGTATAAAATGTGCTTCACCATTCTTTGTAACACTACGCATCATTCTTTTGAAGACTCTAGAATCTGGTAAGATTCCAAGATGATGCAAATAAGAAAAGGTGGTACCAGTCTTCGAATAGGAAAGGAGAGACAGCTCTAAGCAATAGGACTATTCCGCTGACTTGCATAGTTTACAGAGTTATGGATAAGCTGTTGAGAAACACATTTCTTTTCACTTGGACTTTCTTTTTTTCTTTTTTTCTTGTCACTGAAACAATATGGCTTCAGAAGAAGCATGGCTATGCTAACAATCTTGCTAAAGTTTTATGATGAGGCAAGTTTAATCTTACAAGAAACTGAAGGCTATGCTGTTAGCATTTTGTTTTAGAATTTCAGAATCCATTTGATATACTGTAATCCCTCATCTAGACTAATTAAGATACTGGCAAGAATAGTTGGAAATAAAAATTAAGACATCGGTTAAACTAAGACATGCAGTGTATGACTTAAGAAAAGTTAGTAGTGAGGTTACATAGGGATCATCATAAGGGCCATTACCGTTCCTTATAAATTTAAATGCATCTTTAAATATGTTTATAGCTGATACAAAGATTGTTGGAGTGTAAAAGACGAAAATAATGCTAAAGTACTTTAGAAAGACTTAAACAGTTGCCAAGAGTGGTCAGGCAAATGACGAAGGAGATTCAATACTTCAAAATGTAAAGTAATGAGAATGGGCATAAATGCAGGAAGGCTCAAGTTTGGGTACATAATAGCAAAAGAAGATCTTCAAGAATCTGTAAACGAAAGATATCTAGGGGGTAAATATATTGGCAGATTTGTTTCTGGTAATACATGTAAATGGTACAGTAAAGGAAGCATATACTTACTTAAGAAACATAAATATGGTCTTCCTTAAGTACCACTTTAGTTTATTATTGGATAATGCTAAGTTGGGAAACAGTAAATGCTAAATGCATTCATAGTTTTAATTATATATATACGTTTAAGGGAGTAAAAATAAACCAACATGAAAACGAGAGTTATCATAAAAGGACTTTTTTTATATATTTTTTTTCTTTTACCAGAATTAGGTAAGTGCACATACTCGAACACAAGCGTTGTTCACTCTATGCTTTTTTCACAGCTTGCGATTAAAGCTTCTGCTCTTTGTCTTTTAACGTTATACTGCCTGAACTAAGAAATTATTGGATTTTTTTTCCCTTATATTTCAGAACTTGATCATTTATGACCTAAAAGTTGGCAAAAACACTTCGGCTGCCTCTCCTTATATTGTGCTCTATCTTCTTTTCCTTCCTCTTTATCGGTAACTGGCATATCCCCCTTTACATTGTCTTTTATATACAGTATATATATTTTTTAATCTTTAATCGGTACACATTCCCTACACTCATATTGCTTATATCTGCTTCCCATTCCAAGCATTAATAATGATTATTACGTAATGGATGTCGTCACTATAGAGTGGATTATCGCAATAACGTTAGAACTCATAAGTTATATTCTGTGAAGTTAGTGCAAGAAACCATAGTATTGGGTACGTTAGGAGGATGAAGAATGGAGTTTGCATTAATTTTGGATAAATAAAAAAACACTTGATTTCTTTTGTTTCCTGTATTAACTTGAAAGTGTATACATAATAAAAGTTCATTTTTGCATATACTGTATATGGAATATAACTCACTTCATACTACAATACAAAAAAAATAAATAATTTTTTGTACTTATTACTTTTGTTCGCTGTGTTAACACAATGATAAATCCATAAGTTAATTTATACAGATATATGGAATGCAAATCATATCAAACTACAGTGCAATACAAAACTTTAAAAATATCATCTAAAAGTAAATTGTGTGTTGTGGTAAGTAATGACCCCCTTTGCTCCCTTGCTGTAATGATGCCTCATATTACATTTTACACACATTGATCTTGTATTATGGCTTACAACGCATCTATCTTGACTTCAAGAAGTTGGATCATGATTTTCACCATCATATCGTATATCCTCAGGGAAGTCTGCATGTTTTCCTCATTGTGATTGTCGTCTAATTTCAGAAGATAACACAAGAACCAATGCTATTTCTCGTCTGATCTCAAGGTGTGTCATCTTTTTTGTCTTCTGGGTGTAGAGCACAATAAAATTTCCAAGCTGCTACAGTGGAGATATACACCTGATTTATTATTAGTGGCCACCACCATTTTTTCCTCTGATCATTGGTCTGTAATATCATAAAAGGCGGTCCATCAGATCCACATCTCCCATTCTTTTGTTATATAAACAGATTATATTGAGCTGTTACTTCATTTTTTTTTTTAGAGACATGCCGCCTCACTTTCCGAACAGGCTCATGTGTAAAATGGTTGCTTGCAATGTTCACAATAGTGTTGTTTTGCCATTTGCACACAAAGACTGTACTGCAACGATAATGGTAAGTGCCTCTTATCTCTTTTCTTCATTTCGTTATTTGTAGCCATTGACTTACAAGCCCCATTTGTTCTGTTTTCTCGAACAGTACCAAATGCAATAAAACCTTTCTCTGTAAGCAATTCTAGCAATTTGGTACTTGTGAAGAAATTGTCAAAACATATCTCATGATACTTTGGCACAGATTTTTTCATCACCACATCCAGTAAATCCATGACAACACTGTCCCAAGGGTTCTTCATGGCGTTGAGCACAAGAGTTTCCTGTAGATAGTCAGCTTGTATGGATATCCATCATTTCCACATATTGTCCAAATCTTGTAATCAAAACGAATGGGTTTGTTTTTTTATGTACAGCTTGTCACTGTGCTTGCCAAAATAGGGCACCATGGATTCATCAGTACTTAATTTTTCGTGAAATATTCCCTATTGGCATAGCTTTTCATTCTTTGACTGATATTGGTATGAAACTTTGGCGACTTTGTTTCCTTTCTCCAAATTTTGATTGTCAGCAACAAGAAAATATTGCTTTTATTTTAAAAAATCTGTCTCGACTTATTGTTTCTGAAACGAATGGAACTTTCAGATCTGGTTGATTACTCCAGTAATCTCTCTCTGATGTTACAAAGTGATATCCAGAAAAAAATCAGAATTCCAAAGAAATGTTTGAGTTCAATGGAAACTTCAAATTTAGCATCATTCTTACCTCTGCTAGCATACTATTTAGTTTGCTCTAATATGTAGTGAAATGTGTTGTCTGTGAAATATTAGTACCAAATTTCATAGCAAGATTTCATAAGCACTTCAGGAAACTTTTCACTGGCAGTGCTTGGCATCTCTTCAGCAATAAAAGTTTTCACAAATGGACAATTTTTCTTCCATCTTGAAGCACCACGCTTAGTTCCACCTTCATCTTCGGAATCAGAAGAGTCAATGTAACATCCATTTCTCCTGGTGGTTCAAATAATTAATCATATTGCTTGTCCCATTCTTCTTCATCACTTGGAATGTCCTGATCACCACTATCCGGTGGAAGGAGAGTTACAGTTGCTGCTGCATCTCTGTTACTTGTTTCAATAAAATCTAGGTATCTTGCAAAGTAACAGAATGGAAGGGCTGTCTCTTGGTTCCATGTTTTCATAACTTGGAGGGATAAGAGACTGAACTTCTTAATGACTTTCTGCTTCTTATATACAGGCCTCTACTGTAAATAAGCAAGGATGATGGATACATGGAGTCAGAATCGTGATTGCATCATGTTTACTAGATATTTCATCATATTTTTTGATAGTGTTTCACCATGATTCCTAGAAAGCATGGTGCATATGATGAAATAGCATGTAAACATGATGAAATCATGATAGAAGCATGAAGTGTAATGCACACACACACATGTATGTATGTGTGATGCAAAATTTAGTAAATTTTCAGTATTCAGAAACGACTTGAATGAACTTAATGTCAAAAATTAATGAAAAAAATAGTTTTTAAGTGACTTCTAAACAGATAGCTGTATAGTCTGAAATTTGTAACAAATTCAGCATCCCACAGCCTAACGTTCCCATATTAGAAAATCCGTTTTCAAATGTGTTTTTCTTATAGCTATGTAATTGTAATGGATTACTGTGAAGTGAATACATGAATTTAATTGTAAAGGTATATATTTTATATATAAGTAATGCATTAACTTATATTATGCATCTTGAAAATATGGCCATAAGAAAAAAAAAATCAAAATAAGGAAAAAAGCCTAAGTTTAAGGCTAGATTGAAAGTATAAATTTCCTCTAAAAAGTTCCGTAAGCGTGTTTTAATCCTGCTTTAAATATTCAGACATCAGTTAAACATATGAAATTCTGAGTTTTAATAATTTTAAATGATCAAAATTCCACTTTATTTCTTCCATCAGTAGAATGCAAATCTCTAAATAATGGTCATACAGTAGCACGTGAGTGAAACGTTTTTGGGTCATGTCAAACGACTAAAAAATCACCCCAGTAGATAAGAAAGACCGATGAGGCTGCAAGAGATTATCTTAATAAACGACTATCAAGGATGGCATTATTAAGAAAGTGGTATGAAGAACTTGTTGAGTCATGTATATGTTGCATGAGGGTGAGGTTCCAGCGACATCCTTAACCTTATTTCCGATTACTGTATGACTCATATTTTGAGATTTGCTTTCTACTGATGGAAGAATAACTGAGCTTTATGTTATGATTTATTCTGAAATGTCATCAACGTATAGTATTCTGGACGTTTCATTTGTATCTAAGCTTATGGGTTTAAACATATGAATGAAGCTTATAAATTTGTCTCAAAATATTTCTTTTTTATATCAAACAAGCATAAATATTAGTGGTGGCGCTTTTTACAACATCCACTTAAAATGTCAACGTATCATTTTTATTTTGATGTTGATTCAGTGAAACACTCTCGTGATGTTGTATGTCATTTCTAAAGAATATTTGAAATAGTAATAAAAGCGACAAATTACTTTGGCCTTATTCCCCTGAGGACCTGAATGTTTATTTCATAACAAGAAAAGGGAGACTCTATACGTATTACAGATGCCATTCCAATTTAACGTTTTTATTTTTTGTCAATATTGTTTTCTTTCTTATAATTTCTCTCTCTCTCTCTCTCTCTCTCTCTCTCTCTCTCTCTCTCTCTCTCTCTCTCTCTCTCTCCTCTCTCTCTCTCTCTCTCTCTCTCTCTCTCTCTCTCTCTCTCTCTCTCTCTCTCTCTCTCTCTCTCTCTCTCTCTCTCTCTCTCTCTCTCTCTCTCTCTCTCTCTCTCTCTCTCTCTCTCTCTCTCTCTCTCTCTCTCTCTCTCTCTCTCTCTCTCTCCCCCCCCATTCCCAGCTTTAGTTGTTAGACAGAAAAACATTTTCTATTTTTATTTATTCATTTTTTTATTTTTTGCAACAGTGGTACAATTTTTAGCGAATTATGAATGTTGCTGTAGGGTTGCATCCTGTCCAGAGGCAGTTATATATATATATATATATATATATATATATATATATATATATATATATATATATATATATATATATATATATATATATATATATATATATATATATATATGAATCATGTTTTACCCTAACCGGGACTTGAACCTAGGACTTATAATTAGTAAGTCAAGGCGCTACCAACTACACCACAAAGGTTAAAAGGAATCAGACCTTATAGCTTATATCTGCTATACTTAGGAATGAACGCATTCTATTTGAATGCCACTATGTTCATATTACACAGATAGAATTCGTTCATTCTTAAGTATAGCAGATATAAGCTCTAAGGTCTGATGCCTTTTAACCCTCTGTGGTGTAGTTGGTAGCGCCTTGACTTAGTAATTATAAGTCCTAGGTTCAAGTCCCGGTTGGGGTAAAAAAAAATGATTAATGTTTTCACATATGTAATGAGCTTATTTGGTTATATATATATATATATATATATATATATATATATATATATATATATATATATATATATATATATATATATATATATTATATATATATATATATATATATATATATATATATAGTATATGAAAATGTAAAACATTTTCTCATTGGCATAAAGTTGAAGGATTCCAAGTGCAGAGAGATGTGAGTTCTTAGTAGTTTTTCCATAACTTTGTAAATTATGTTGGTCAAGTAAACATCCCTATTGTTTAGAGCTGTATCCCTCCTTCCCTTTTTGAAGATAGGGACTACGTTTGCTTGTTTCCAGCATTTTGGAATCTTCAGCGACTTTTCAAATACTATGCATAGCTCCACTGATAATGGCTTAGTGAATTTCTTAAGGATGTAATGGGGTTATGTCATCAGGCCCTATATCTTTATGAGCATCTGACTCCATCAACATGCTCTCTAGTACCGGTCCATGATCTCTTATCTCTACAATCTCAGGGGGTGGAGTATTTTCTATTGTAGCTATTGACTGAATTTCTTTCTTCAATTCTGAAGCCTTTAGGAAAAACTGTGGCCCTATTTATGTCCACACCCAACTTGCTCTCTGTAACAGCTACTATATCTGACTTACTGTTGTGAAACTATCCGTAAATTCCATTGCCTTACCAATTACCCCATTAGCATTTGTGTACTTCAGTTTTATTGAGGTTGCATTTCCTAATCTCCTAGTATTATCTTCTTTATTAATCCTTTGACTGGAAGAACCCTGAAACAATAATTATTCTCCTCCCCTTCATTTCTTCCTTCATATAACCTTCCAGCTTCTTGCAGCAACCTTTTGATCCTTCCCATCTATTTCTCTGTTCTATATGGTGTAATAGACACTGTTCTGAATTTCTGAAGTTCTTTTAGGTATTTGCTCTCATCAGCACTTCTCTACATGTGTCCCCTCTTTCAATGGTTACTTTCATTATTAGTGCCTTTCCCTCCATAGAATATTTACCAAATCGGTGAGTACTTGCAATATTCTTTGGTCCACATACAACTCCAAGCTTCCTTATCAGGTCTAAAACACTAGCTCTACTATGTCCAAGTCTCTCCGGCCATGTTGACTTTTGGAATTCACTTGTGTCTATTATTATCACTGACTTCTCTTTATAATTGCTTGTTTGATCAGTGGACAAGCCTTTTCAAGCACAACATCACTGGTCCTTTGCAATTAACAGTATTTACAATTTCCAATGCCACCTCCCTCACTGCCTCCGCTGCCACATTTTGCTTCACTGCATCTATAAAGGATCTTATAATGCCCCCATGTTTGTTATTCAGCTCCTGAATATGTTTTCTAAATTGTTCGATGTTTTTCTTAATCTGAATATTCCAAGCTGCAATCTCATATCTCTCAGAAGAGAGCAGTGAATTAATACTTAATTCATTCAGGGTTTCACTCAATTGTTTGTTGTTATCTTCTTGTTTAGGAATGCTGATTTTTATCCAAATCCTTTCCCCTTCCAGCTTTTTGTTCATTTTTCAAAGTCTTTTTTTCTCATCACTTTGTGCTTTGGTACTCTCCTCTATTTTTCATATAATTTCTCTTTGTGTTTCATATTCTTGTGATTTATTTCAAAGCCTTCTTTCATTTCTCTATATATATTCTGGATTTTATCGTCCAGGTTTGATACAAGGGTCAAAAGGTCCCTAACTTTTTGCTTCAGATTTCTAAGAGCTACTAAAGTCCCACACCCGACACCAAGAGTAATGCCACATTTTTGAACGGTTGTTTCTAAAAGATGTGTTATGGGGTATGACATTTCAATTGTCACATCTTTAGTCCATCTTATTTTGTCTTCTTGTTTTGTGTGTGTGTGGTTGTGAGTCTATGTGTGAAATGAAAGAATGAAATTTGTCCTTTTTTTTTGTTTTCAAGAAGACTGACACCAGGTAACTATATACTGTAATTTTGTTCATGTCAGTAGGCGGGTACTTCACAGAGTTAAGTAGTTAGATTTTTCTTTTAAAAATCTTTCCTAGGTATTTACCTAGCTATTTCGATGGTCATTATTGCAGTCATGTAGTAGCAAATATATCTAGAAATACTTTTTCAACCTTATTATGCTGCAGATGTGCACATATGACTTTAAATATCAATCTGCAAAACAAAATAAAACAAAGTTATTGCATTTATAATTCACTGGATTCGCGATCAGTCACGGTCCATTCTAGGTCACAGTTACAATTATGCTAATAATTACTTTAATAAAAAAGGAAAACGTGGCTGATTTTCTGTCAATTATAGTTAAACCCCCTTATGTGTGTGTGAATACCTAATTGTGATTACCTAATTGTGTTTACGGGAAAGAGCCCAAAGCTCGTATCTTCCCGTCTCCTGATCGGTTCCATTTTAGACTTAGTGATACTTATCATACCTGTCCTTAACACTATGGATTGAGATAGCATTAACTACCTCCTCGCTTAGCGAATTCCAATTATCAACTACTCTTACACTGAAAAAGTATTTCCTTACATCCTGCAAACAAGTTTTCTTACGAAGCTTCAAACTATGACCTCTAGTTCTAGAGCCAGCCATATCGAAATATCGATCCCTATCCACTCTATCATAACCATGAAGGAATTTAAAGACTGTCACCATATCCCCCCTTACTCTTCTAGCTTCGAGTGATGGTAAGTCTAATTCCCTCAGCCTCTCATCATAACTGAGATTGCGTATTTCTGGCACCAGTTTCGTGGCATGTCTTTGAACTTTTTCAAGCTTAGCTATGTGCTTTTTCAAGTGCGGATTCCAAAAGGGGGCTGCATATTCGAGTTTTGGCCTCACATAGGTTACATAAATATTTCTGAACATTTCCTTGTCCATGTGCCTGAAGGCTACCCTTACATTTTATAAGAATGCATATGCTGCCCTTACTATGCCATTTATATGTATTTCTGGAGACAAATCTGCCAGTATGTTTACTCCTAGGTCTCTCTCATTTTCTGTCTCTTGAAGTTGTACTCCAGCCACCGAGTAGTCAAGCTTGGGCCTTCTTGCACTTGTACCCATTCTCATTACCTTACATTTTGAAGTATTGAATTTCATTAGCCACTTTTCTGACCACTCATGCAGATTATTTAGATCCTCCTGAAGTTCTCTACCATTGTTCTCGTTTTTTACTTTCTTCACAATCTTTGCATCATCTGCAAACATATTCATGAATTAATTTACAGAGTCTGGTAGGTCATTTACATATACAAGGAACAAAAGTGGCCCTAAAACTGAACCCTGTGGAACTCCACTACTAACTCTTCTCCATTCAGACACTGAGTGTCTTACTCTAACCCTCTGTTCCCTTCCTTCTAAGTAAGTTTTTATCCATTCCAAAACATTTCCACCTATTCTAGCCATTGAGTGCAGCTTCCTAATAAGTCTCCCATGTGGAACAGTGTCAAACGCTTTCTGGAAGTCTAGGAATATGCAATCTGCCCAGCCCTCTCTTTCCTGTAAGATTTGGCTTACCTCATCGTGTGTGTGAGAGAGAGAGAGAGAGAGAGAGAGAGAGAGAGAGAGAGAGAGAGAGAGAGAGGAGAGAGAGAGAGAGAGAGAGAGAGAGAGAGAGAGAGAGAGAATGAAAACGTGGCTGATTTAGTCACTTATATTCAAAGCTCCTTATGAGAGAGAGAGAGAGAGATGAAACTTTTTTTTTTTTTATTCAACTAACACAGGACACACTAGGCTCCCATTTCGTAAATAATGTATTAGTCAGTAGGTGTCACTAATACCAGCAAGTCCACAAGATGAAAGTACAAAAATATCTGAAATGGAATGAATGAGCTAAAGTGATCATTCTGTTTTTCACTTCATTCTCCGAAAATACATTTTAATTACTCTGAGGACTGTGTTTCTTTGGATCCTTGGAGATACAATACACCTTCTCAGGATAAATGTCAAAGAAAATAAGGCTGAATTAATCATTAGGATGAAGAGTCAATAAAAAATATTTGTTATTTTGTGATAAAGACTTCATCCGGGTTCTACGAAATTGTTGATATTTTTCAGTGTTTGAAGGGTAGAGGACATATTGTTATATAAATCAACTGAAATTCGAGAAGCAAGTTGCTTCCATGCATATGTGTGTGAGGTTGTACAGAGCGACTATGAACTGCTTTTACGAATGGTATTGCATCTAATATTTTCCTAATATATATATATATATATATATATATATATATATATATATATATATATATATATATATATATATATATATATATATATATATATATATATATATATATATATATATATATATATATAGATATATATATATATATATATATATATATATATATACCACTTCTAAATACACGTATTTCTTTTCAACGAACATTCGGCAAAAGAGAACCATCGTATAATTTTAGTATTCCAAACTGTCATCAGTCAACTCTGAAATAAACTGGAAACAACTTTTAGGCTGAAGTGAGTTTATCGGGAAGACACGAGGAAGTTTTTTTTATTGATCTTGGGTGCCTTTAAAAAGTTAGATATTTATTCAACAGATTTCAAATCTTTCTCAGGACAATTCCAAAAACGTATCGTGACTTAACTTTCCTTCTTTTAAATTCAGCCGTAAAAGAATTGAGCATATTGGGAAGAGTGTGATGCAGGAAAAACTAAACAGTGCATAGACACATGTTTTGTTGAAGATTTTCGTGAATGCATTTTGAGTCTTTTTAATGCATTTACCTATCGACATCATTTATCTTGGCAATATATAATTACATAATATCTTAACCTAGTATCATATATGTCGATGACCCTACCATTAAACTCGTAGTTATCTCTTGAGTAGCGCGTATATCACCGTATCGATGCAAGATTCTTATTGTTTATTATTATTAAAGGAACACTTTGTAGAGCTCCATAGTTTATTAGTGACTACCAACACTGTGACGCAGTGGTAGCGTCTGGAGCTGTTAATATACTAGCCTCAGGTTTGATACTAGTCCGGAGTCATATTGGCCTATTCTGTCTGGTGTTAGTTACCGATTAAACTTGGTAATTCATTTGGAGCGTGCCCATGATTCCCTACAGGTCTCTCTTATTATTTGGCTATTGCCTTGAGATTATTGGGTCCACATGATCGGAGAAGAGGTATGGGCCCCGGCTGTATTGGAGAAGGGGTATGGGCCCCGGTTGTTTGGTAGGCATACAGTCAAATTCTGTACTCACTGCCCTTTCCACCCCTGATCAGAGACCTTGAAATATACTGGTTTAACTTAAACACAAATACATGTGGCTGTTACCCACATACGTGTTACTAGGTGGCCAAAGGTTGTAGGTCTCTCACAAGTGTAATGTCACATTTTCGAAAGATAGTTTGGTTTCAGAAAGATGAGGTGTTGTGTGGTATGACATCTCTTTTGTCCCATCTTTAGTCCAGCTTATTTTTTCAACTTATATATTGCAATCCAGCTACGCTAAATGTGCAATAAATCCTTCTAGGTCTATATGTTGAGTGGCTTCTATGACATAACCTGAGTTTTTATAGTGAACCTTTCGTCAGTATTATATGTTCAGGTTTTACATCACGGTTTCCCTTTTCTACCAAGGGCTAGGACGGTTGCCTTCATGCGAAGGACTTGTTTTGGCAAATGTAATCGTTACCCAGAGTGTATGCCCTTACTAACCTTAGTCCGTAACGGGACGCGAACCCTCGACCCTCCGAAACAGAGTCGCGGACACTACCATTTTGCCACGGAGACTACCTTTCATCGATATTATATAAGAATTAATAAATATAGTTCTTCATTTATTCATATGTACATCACTCCATTGAATAAATGGTAGACAATTTTCAAATAAAAATTTCAGTTCACAAAGCAAATTTAAAATATTTCAAAATAGGTGTTCTTTTTCTTGCGGAGCTCACTACATCAAAGGCTCCTGAACATTTTAAAGTAGTGTGCTGGGTACAGGTTGAGCCGCTATAAATAAGTCTGTGGAAAGAAGACAAATCTGCAAAGTTTCGAGATCACGTTTGGATCTTAACCTTCAATAGGGACGGTTGTGGAGAAGTTTTATTG
>JAXCGZ010002011.1:35000-37500 GCA_037179515.1 Halocaridina rubra | reverse complement strand
AAGAGACAGTAATCGAAAAAATGAAAGACGTTGTGATGGAAAGGGCAAACCCACTCATCAGACAGGCACTTGATAAGGAGAAGACAGTGGTAATCTCAGGCATAAGCGAATCCCAGGAGCCAACATGGCAGGGGAGACTTGAAGAAAATAAGGCTAGGGTTGTAGACCTGATAAGAAAGCTTGGAGTAGTTTGTGGTCCTGAGGATATTGTAAACATACACCAACTAGGTAAATACTCGAGGGAAGGAAAGCCGAGACCAACAAAAGTAACCTTTGAGAGAGGGGAAACATGTAGGGAAATATTGTTGAGAAAAAAAAGTCTAAAAGACCTTCAAGAATTCAAAGAAGTGTTCATTAGACGATACAGAACACAAGAAGAGATGGGAAAGATCAAAAACTTGTTGCAAGAGGCAAGAAGGTTAAATGATGAAAGAAATGAAGAACAGAAGAAAAATTTTCGTTACAGAGTTCTTCCAGACAAAGGGGAGATAAAGAAGATAATGACAGAAGATTAGGGGATGGGGCTTCATTAAGATTGTTATACACAATTGCTGATGGATTAGCTGGTAAGGCAGTAGAATTAAAAGATAGGAATCACAACAGTAAGGCAGATATAGTAGCAATTACAGAGACTAAGTTGAGTGAGGACATAAACAGTGTCACAGTTTTTCCTAAGGGCTTCAGAATACTAAGGGTTGAAAGATCTGAGAGGACTGGTGGAGGGATAGCACTGCTCATAAGTGAAAGGATTCAAGTTGAAGAAATAAACTTGGCTATAGAAAGTGAGTTCAAGGAATTTCTTGTTGCTCGCATAAATACTGGGTCAGAGAGCATTATAATAACTGTTGTATACAACCCACCAAGGAACCAAAATAGGCTTGAAGTTTATGAGGAAAGTAATATAGGTACTATTGAAGTCATAAACTCAGTTGTTAACATGGCACGGGAAAAAAATGTAGGATTTTGATTATGGGAGACTTAATCATAAAGAGATAGATTGGATAAATCTTGACCCACACAGTGGTGAGGACTCATTCGGGGCAAGATTCCTAGATTGCGTACAAGGGAATTTCCTACACCAACATGTAATGGAACCAACAAAGACCAGGGGTGGGGATGAGCCATCACTACTTGATCTAGTGTTCACAGATAATGTGTTGGATATTGAAAAAATTGAGTATGAACCACCAATTGGAAAGAGTGACCACTGTGTGTTGTTGATGGAGTATATCATTGAAGATATTCTTCCTGAGAGTAGAGGCACTGAGGACATGAGGCGGAACTATCCGAAAGGAGATTACATCAAAATGAATGAGCTTTTTGCAGTTATTGACTGGAGAACCTTATTTTACAACAAATCTGTACAAGAAATGTATGACATCTTTTGTGAGAAATATGGGAAGATAGTAGATTGCTGCATACCTGTCACCAAAGTAGGTGTAATTCATGCCAGAGAGAAATGGTTCGATAATGGGTGTAAAAGAGCTAAGGAGTGGAGAGACAAATGCTGGAAAAGGTATAGGAGGAGAAAAAACATAAATGCCTGGCAAACCTACAAAAGAGCAAGAAATGACTACCTAAGTAAAAGGAGAGAGGCAGAGAGAGACTATGAGAGGGACATCACCAGGAAGGCTAAAGAAAATCCCAAGCTTTTACACAGCTTTATCAGAGGAAAACTGAAGGTAAAAGAACAGGTTTTAAGGCTAAAGAGAGCGGATGGAAGCATCACTGAGACGGATGAAGAGATCTGCAATGAATTGAACAAGGAGTTTCAGTCAGTATTTACAGTAGAAAATACCCCACCCCCTCAGATTGCAGTGATAGAAGCTCATGGGCCGGTATTAGAGAACATCAACCTTACAGCCACAGAGGTATGCAAAGCGCTGATGGATTTAGATGTTCATAAAGCTACAGGTCCTGATGACATATCCCCTCATGTGCTTAAAAAATGCGGAAACACAATATCAGTGGCACTAAGTATCATATTTAAGGAGTCACTGGAGTCGGGGGAGATTCCAAGATGCTGGAAACAAGCAAATGTGATACCTATCTTCAAAAAGGGAAGGAGGGATACGGCTCTGAACTATAGACCAGTTTCCTTGACCAGCATAGTTTGCAAAGTTATGGAGAAACTACTAAGGAAACATATCTCTCTTCACTTGGAATCCTTCAACTTTTTGTCAGTGAGGCAACATGGCTTCAGAGAAGGTAGATTAACAGTAACAAACTTATTAGAATTTTATGATGAAGTAAGCCAAATCTTACAGGAAAGAGAGGGCTGGGCAGATTGCATATTCCTAGACTTCCAGAAAGCGTTTGACACTGTTCCACATGGGAGACTTATTAGGAAGCTGCAATCAATGGCTAGAATAGGTGGAAATGTTTTGGAATGGATAAAAACTTACTTAGAAGGAAGGGAACAGAGGGTTAGGGTAAGACACTCAGTGTCTGAATGGAGAAGAGTTATAGTGGAGTTCCACAGGGTTCAGTTTTAGGGCCA
>JAXCGZ010002011.1:20000-32500 GCA_037179515.1 Halocaridina rubra | reverse complement strand
TTTCATTTTTAATATTCCGTTGCTAGAAATTGTATTAAGGTTATTTCCTTTTCTTACTGTATACATGGCAATTCATGCGTTTCTCTCTTTTTCTCTGTTAAAATTTTAGGAGCCAAGTGCTTTTGAGACATATTGCATGTTTAAAACGCTTTTATAAGAAATGCCTTATATACTCTCTCTTCACCTTACAACATTGTTCCCTATTAAACAGCATTATGTACAAATTCTTCTTTTAATTCATATTTATTGGACGTTTTGTGATCCTAAATGTCTTCGTTTTCCAATGAACAAGGGTGTCCATAGGACTTTTTATCTTTTAATTCAGTTTTATTGAACGTTTTGTGATCCTAAATGTCTTCGTTTTCCAATGAGCAAGGGTGTCCATAGGACTTTTTATCTTTTAATTCAGTTTTATTGGAGGTATTGTGATCCTAAATGTCTTCGTTTTCCAATGAACGAGGGTGTTTATAGGACTTTTTATCTTTTAATTCAGTTTTATTGAACGTTTTGTGATCCTAAATGTCTTCATTTTCCAGTGAACAAGGGTGTCCATAGGACTTTTTATCTTTTAATTTAGTTTTATTGGACGTTTTGTGATCCTAAATGTCTTCGTTTTCCAATGAACTATGGTGTTCATAGAACTTTTTATCTTTTAATTCAGTTTTATTGGAGGTTTTGTGATCCTCAATATTTTCGTTTTCCAATGAACTATGGTGTCCATAGGACTTTTTATCTTTTAATTCATATTTATTGGACGTTTTTTGGTCCAAAATGTCTTCGTTTTCCAATGAACTATGGTGTTCATAGGACTTTTTATCTTTTAATTCATATTTATTGGACGTTTTTTGGTCCAAAATGTCTTCGTTTTCCAATGAACTATGGTGTTCATAGGACTTTTTATCTTTTAATTCATATTTATTGGACGTTTTGTGATCATAAATGTCTTCGTTTTCCAATGAACTTTTTTGTTCATAGGACTTTTTATCCCTTCCCTATCTAATATCTTTTATACAGTTTACTCTTAGCTTATGTTCCTTTTTTGGAATATAATGTAACTTATCAAAATGTTATGATGAGGTAAGCCTAATATTACAAGAGGGAATGGACAGACTACAGACCTTTAAATTTTAAGAAAGTATTTGATATAGCTCCACATATAAATTAAGAACTGCAGATAATGGCAAGATTTGGTGAATATGTCTTGGAGTGAACAAAAATTTATTTAGAATCAAGAGAGCAGAGGGTCAGGCAAGACATGCAAAATCTGAATGGAGAAAGGTTGGTAATGGAGTTCCCCAGATATCAGTTTAGCGCCACTTTTTTTCCTTATATGTGTAAATTATCTGTCGGAATCTATAAATGTATATTGAAATATATTTTCAGACGATGCAAAGATTGCTACGAGAGGAGAACAAGAGAACAGCGATTGAGAATAGAGAAAACCTAAATAGTCAACATGATGGCCAGACAATTGGCTCAAGAGACTCTGTACATTAAAATTGATTGTAATGAGAATGGGCAAGAGTATAAGTAGGCCCATGCTTAAGGGCGGTTTACATGGTCAAACAGTTCGTCGAACGCAGTTCGACAGACAAGTGTTTGAAGTGATGTTCGAACGTGTGAACTGGGTATTTGGTTGTCGAACCGTTCACACGTTCGAACATCACTTCAAACACTTGTCTGTCGAACCGCGTTCGACGAACCGTTTGACCATGTAAACCGCCCTTTAGATATAGAAATACAGGAGAGGAACTTTGAGAATCTATGAACAGAAGAGGTCAAGGCCTTTTGAACCTTTCTTAACATACTTTTATTACAGCCGTTCCATATCATTGAGCAATAGTATATGTAGCTAAGAAGTAGAGCTTCTGCTTGTATGTTCGCTGTGACTCTCAGAAAATCTTTATTTCGATTTAAGAAGAAAAGCATACCGTTTTCTTTAGTACATATACGAGTATATTTGACATGAGATTCAAATGATAAATGGCTGTCAAGAATTAGTACTAACTTCTTAACAGAAGGATGTGGTGTAACAAAAGATGGTCCTACTTTAATTTCTAGGTCTCTGAGTATGCAATCTAGAAATGGTCCTCATCCGATGAATATGAATTAGGTTTACTTCAATTTACTCAAAAGTCCATTTCTCGTAAAATATTGCATTACCCTTTCAATTGTGGATTCCATTTCTAAGATTAGGAGGTCAAAGTGTTCTTTATTTTTGAAGAGAAGAAGCTGGGCATCATGTGCAAATTGAACAAGCATAGCGTTCTGACCAGCAGATTGTAAATCGTTTATAAATATATTAAACATTATGGGACGGAGCACTGAACCCTAAGGGGCACCAATTTCAAAAGAGAGCTTTGATGATACGTGTTTTTCTATTTCTTTCTGACTGCATGCACTTAGTTGTATAGCTATTAAACCAGAAGTCATCTACATGCAAGCCTTTCATTTTCCTTAAGAGAATCCGATGAGACGTCCGAAAGCTTTGGAGAGCTCACATAGGGCAAGTAGTTATATCTCATTCTTACTGAAGTCAAGCTGGGATTTCGAAAACAGATGCTTTCTTGACAAGTATTCATACTACTGGTTTGCTATAATTTTTCCTAAAGCTTTTGGTAAAATTGGGAGCAGGGTAATGGGTCCGTAGTTAGTTGGATCCTCATTGTTTCCCTGCTTAAATACTGGGCAAACAGTTCCATATTTCCATTCTTCTGGAATTATCCCAGTAACAGTGGAGGTGTTATTGATCACTGTTATGTAGAAAACTAGTACAGGTAATAAATCGCTCAGGAATTTAGTAGACACTACATCTGCTCCACAAGAATCTTGATTTTCCAAGCTTTTTGCTATTTTTATTACTGGGATTATATCTCCAGGTTGAGGCCTAAGTAGAGCACCTTGATAATAAATGCTTCACCAGTTTCATTTTGGTTTTCTTGAATGCTGATCGACTTTATTCTTACATAATCCTCCTACCATCTGTTTGTAAAAAAAAACTAATTAGATTTTTTGCATTACTCTGATGGATCGTTACATTTATCTTTAGAGTGAAGGTCTATTTACTTGGCACAGTATCTTTTATAATCGTCCATAATGTTACCTTATTTAGCTTTACAATCCTGGTATTAGTTTCTGTAGTATCTTTTATAATCGTCCATAATGTTACCTATTTTAGCTTTACAATTCTGGCATTAGTTTCTGTAATTACTTATTTCAGCATGTTCAATGAGAATTTTTATACTCTTTATGAACAGTTTATTTTGCTCATGATTTTGGATTAACATCTGTTTCATCTTATGTCGATTTGATATTACGTTTTGTATTTCATTATTCATGCATGGAGCAGGAGGATGAATTATTTTTTTCAATGCTATTGGGCCACAAATATTCAAGAGAGAAAAAGTTTAATGTCATTATATACACATGCTTCTCGAAATCATCGGTATTCAGAATCTCGTTGAATTCCGGAATGGTGCTTAAACTATTACTGAAATTATTCACTTTATAGTTTTTAAACTGCAAAAAGTTTTTGTTGGTATTTGTTTCTTATGTATCTTTACATCTATCTCGACTTGTATAGGTTCATGATCTGATAAATGGCTATATACTACCTTTGAGGACCTGACAAATTCGTGATCACTTGTTATTATTACAATAAGGAGGGTTGTACTTGTACTTGTTACTCGAGTAGGTTTGGCAGTTAGCTGATGAAAATTTAGTCTATTTATAATTCTTTTAAGTTTTGACTGACTGGATAGGAAATCGTCATTTAAATCACCAAGTAGAATAATTTTTTGTTCACATGACAGAAGTTACAATTTATCGTGGATATATATATATATATAAATGTAATTGTGAAGGCGTTAGGACGCCTATACATTTTTCCTATCATGATCATGGTAATTTCCTTAACTGTACTTTTATCCAATATATCTTCTATGCTTTCACAAGGGGGCTCACTCGAGTTTATATTTACACTTATCAGGTTACTGAGTACATACATACAAGAACCACCCGTATGACCACCCTCACAACGAAATAAAATAAAACTTTCTATATACAGTATAGCAGTCTTTCTGGAATATTACTTTTTATCCAAGTCTCTGATACATATAAGACATCACTTTTCCTCGTCTGTGATCAACATCTTAATTCATCAAAACATGTGTTCTATTATTCTTACACTATTGACTAAGTCTTCTTTGCCACTTATTTAATAATTATTGTATAATTATTATAACATACTTCTATGGCCAAATTGTCTACAATTTCCACATGTCAGTTTATGGTGAAAGTGACATCTTTGGACATAATTATTATTCTCAACACATTGGAAGCAGCCTGGTCTTTTCCGGTTATGTAATGGTTGCTTGATACTGGGTTTGTTGTGATGACCTGGTGTTGATTTCCTATTTGAATATCTCCACCTCTTCATGGTTATTGGAGTTTCTAGATTTATGACTATGATAATCCGGTTGGTCTAATATCATCCTGAATGTTTTTATGGATGTTATAATCTCCCTGGTGCTTTTGTGCCCTTTCAATAAATGTAGACAAGGCAGATAAATTATTCGAATTCCTGTCTATTTTGGCCTGTCTGTTTTTGTCTTGTATATCAATAGTTTCTGCTGCTCTTTGGCGGGGCTCTGCTTTATCGTCCTGTGGTCCATGAACGCTCTCACTTGAGCCATAAACCAAGCTTGTCTGTCTGTTTCTACATACGAAAAATTTCTTTCTTATGCACATGATATGAAGGCTAATATCTTACATACTACATAGATGGAGTTAAAGGGTTTCCATATGCTTACATGATAATTATCAAGATTATTTTTGGCCTTCATGTTCTTTTCTTGCCAATGAAGCTTTGAATTTAATATATGCATATCCTCTTATTTAGCTGCGTTTTTTTTTTTTTTTTTTTTGGCCTTCATTTTCTTTTCTTGCCAATGAAGCTTTGCATTTAACATATACATATCCTCTTCTTTAGCTGCGGGTTTTATTAGTATTTTTTTTTTCATCTTCAAAGGAGGCCTTTTTTTCACTGGTCTCTTAGAGGATAATTTATGGTTTAGGCTTAGGGTTGAACACCCGGATGCCCTTCCTGAAACCTAATCCTCTTTGGTCAATTTTTTTTTTTTATTTATTCAGATAACTGTACATGGGGACATGTGCACATGGACACTCCCAGTCATATTGCAGTTGATAACATTACAATCTATGTGGTTATGTATAAATAACATACTAATAGAATTTGCAATTAATTTTAAATATCATAGCAAGTAATTAATAATAAAATATAGTGTAATAATTGAAGAATACTTGAAGAGTAATCATTGTGACAATATTTTCAATAGCCCTTGTTGAGTGCTATCATTTAAGTTGCACTTCACTTTTCAACAGTACTACTGCAGACAATTTGAAGCAGATATAGAATAACAATTTTCAGGTTAGAATAATAAGTAGGTACATACATATATATATACACATACACACACACACACACACACACACACACACATATATATATATATATATATATATATATATATATATATATATATATATATATATATATATATATATATATATATATATATATATATATATATGCATGCATTAATTAGATGAGCAATAGAAACACCACTGGGGCTTCATAGCCATACATATCAAGGAGAGAGAGAGAGACAGAGAGAGTTTGTAGTATTCATTTCGGCAAATCTTTGGTCAACATATTAAGCAGTATAGCCTATCCAAGGAGACTGATGTCTTTAAGGATTAAGATTGTTACACTAAAAATTTTGGTATGTCGCAATATTAGGAAAAACAAACGAATTTATTGTCGTAATCATTATTATGCAGTACTTTCGATATCTATTAAATGGTGTTTGTAGAGAGGTCATGATCTATAATTAATGATTAGACAGCCAATTATTTTACATATTGATCCGTGGTGAATAACGTGTTTTGATTGCGTTCTCTGATATTTTGACAGGCAAAATTGTTGCTAGATATCTATATATAACAAAGTTTTTTTTTGTTGTAAACACATGTAATTCAAGTTAAACTATGACTTGCGCTTAAAATATTTAGCCATTACCTGCAGAAAAAGAAACAGTTACATAGTTTTGTTATTAATGGAGGCAAGTATCCGCTGGAAATGAATTAAGGTGAAATTGGCAAAGAACATGAGAAATATAAGTGAATTAAGTGCTATATCGAATTAACTTTTACATTACCTGAATTGGAGGCTACACATTTTTATAATGAGAATTTGCGAGGATGAAAAAGAATACAATTTTTTAAATGCCCAAAGTAATTTAGGTGAGGTACTCTTAATAAAAAGTATATTTCATTTGCAGGGCAGTGTGTGTCGGTTATAACCCTGCAGATGAATGAGAAATCTTGTCACACTATGTTTTGAGGGAATACATTTCCAGAATCTCACAAAATAATTTAGCAGCGTTGCAGTATTCTATTACAGCTCTTTTCAGAGCCAGAATATATATATATATATATATATATATATATATATATATATATATATATATATATATATATATATATATATATATACTTACAAAAAAAATTCCAACTTTTTTATATAACCTAGTCTAAGCTAGCCTTAACTGACAAAACCTAACCTGACCTAACCGAGGGCATTTGTCCATCTGGCAGTTGTCCTTATCTGCCAGTTGTCCGTCTGGTACTTGACAAGTCGGGCGCTTATCAGTCGGCCAGTTTTCCTGACGCCATGTAACTATATTATATATATATATATATATATATATATATATATATATATATATATATATATATATATATATATATATATATATATATATATATATATATATATATATACACGGGCCCTGAGGGTCTGTTCACACTGGGTGTTTTTAACAGCGGCGGCCACCGCTGCTGCCTTTAACGCTGTAATCATTCACAGGAAGCGTTTTGGACCATGGCGGCCACTGCGGTAGATCCACTTTTTTTTCTTTGTGTTAATGGCATCCAATGCCAGGATGGATGTGGAAGAGGCAACATGTTTTTGGCTGTTGCATCGCCGCTTGAATTGTCGCAAACAGTGACAAAGACGACATTGGGCTCATCCAGTTCTACATGATAGACTTATCTATGGCATGTTTACAAACTTGTACCCATCTTTGAGAGAGCATGACAATACGTTTTTCAATTATTTGAGAATATCAGTGAAATCATTCGATAATTTCTTCCCAACACTTGCTTTTGACTGTGCTGTTTTTGTACTCCTGAGATTTCATGTCCCAAATTGATGGGCGTTTCTCAATTTCATTTATGAATAAATTGGTATCAAACTGATCCCTCTCCATATCTAAGAGCGGCCAGCGATGCATTGGTGTGTGTGACTCATTACGGGGCTCAGTCCACGTGGAGGCCAGGATTGCCATGGTAATGCCCTGTCACTTTTCTCATTGCCTGGTATACAGCCAATGATGGCGCCTACGGTCCTCAATACGCACGTGTCACCTCTCTGTGTTAACGATGACATTCATTTGTATGTATCTCGACATGCCTTCCCAACCGCTCGTATGAGAGGGGGATCTCACCACCGCGTCGGTTTAAAATCCGCCATGGTTATGTGTGAATGATTCCATAAGCAAAGATTGAAAATCCGACAGTGCGTTTCCAACTGCGCTTTCAAAAACACCCTGTGTGAACAGGCCCCTAGACACAAAGTTACTGTTCCAAGGCACTACCTACAGTGGTGTAGTTGGTAGAGCCTTGGCATAGTACTTATGTGTCTTAGGCTCAAGTCCGGGTCAGGGTTAAAATTTGATTCATATATATATATATATATATATATATATATATATATATATATATATATATATAATGAATGGAGGCCTGCTATGCAGGCAATATGAAACGACGGAGTTTTCAGATCTTTCAGATTGTGTATTAGGACAGACCTCTATTTATCAGTTTGTCATGTGTTCATAGTTTCGTGATATTTAGGCATATATTTGGATGTCAGGGGACTCGAACTCACGTCACAAACTGCAGAGTTATGCTGTATGAACCAAATAGTTGCTAAAATGGACAAATATCTGCATATCATTGGACAGCCAGTACATGTAAACCTCTCACTCGTCAATCTTTAATCTACTTTAAAAAGCTGTGCGTGGAGTTAAGTATATATGTAGTTACACAATGAAGCCATGGTATTCAACATACTATTATCCGCGTACAACTCTCTACAACATCATAGGACTTGAACTCGCTTCATAAGCTATAAAGTCATGCTGCCTTAACCAACTGAGCCACTACAACAGACAAAAAACTGCATATTGTCACACACCCATTACATGCAAACTTTTCTCCTGTCGACCTTTAATAATATTGTTATTATCATGGCATCATTGTGAATATATACACAATTCCACGTACATATTCAGAAGTTGATCAAAGGTCGGCGGGAGAAATACTTACAGATTTTTGGGTGCTGTAGTGGATCACTCAACTTATTATGAAGTTTATGAATAGTAATTGTAATTATACAGACTCCTAACCGATTTATCCCAAGAAAATTTCTAAAATCATCATTTGTTTACACATCCAGGACGAGAGGAAAACTTTTCTTTTCAGGAGGTTTTCCCATTAACTGATTGAAAAGAAGTAAATATACTTTTAGTTTCCTAAATCCTTCTATCTCATGTATTTTTGGCTCAGTTTTTTCTTATTCTTACTGATATTATTAATATTTTCATTATTATTATAATTATTTTTATTATTATTATTATTATTATTATTATTATTATTATTATTATTATTATTATTAAATTATCGTAATAACTAATATTATAGCTATTATTATTATAATTATTATTATTATTATTATTATTATTATTATTATTATTATTATTATTATTTTCTTCATTATTATTATCATTGTAGTCACCGTGGCTCCAGCGATAGCGTTCGCGACTCTGAGGCGTCAGGTCGAGGGTTTGCGTCCCCATCACGGTCTGAGGTTAGCAAGGGCATGCACTCAGGGTAACGATTATATCTGCCAAAACAAGTCCTTCGTAAGAAGGTAACCGTCCTAGCCCTTGGTAGAAAAGGGAGTCCGTGACGTAAAACCGGAACGATTATTATTATTATTATTATTATTATTATTATTATTATTATTATTATTATTATTATTATTATTATTATTATTATTATTATTATCATTATTGCTACTATTATTATTGTCATTGTTTTTATTATTATTACTATTATTATTATTATTATTATTATTATTATTATTGTAATCATTACTATTATTTTTATTATATAAATATTATTGTTATTATTATTATTATTTTAAGTATTAGTATCATTATTATTATTATTATAGTTGATTTTATTATGATTATCTTTATTTTTATTATTAATATTATTATTATTATTATAAACATTATTATTATTATTATTGCTATTTTTCTTCTAATTCGTATTATTATTATTAATATTATTATTATTATTATTATTATAAATAGCATTATTATTATTATTGCTATTTTTCTTCTAATTCGTATTATTATTATTATTATTATTATTATTATGATTATCTTTATTGTTATTAGTATTATTATTATCGATATTATTATTATATTTATTATTATCATTATTATTACCAACAGGATGTTAAAAAAGGCACTATGATTTAACATTCCTATTCCAACTGGTCTCTATCTACCACTATTCGACTGAGGACTAATTGTCGCTCATGAAATACATTATATATATATATATATATATATATATATATATATATATATATATATATATATATATATATATATATATATATATATATATATATGCACAAGCTGTTAGCATGAAGCAGTAAATGGTAAAAAAGCCCATCAGTGAAACAACACAGAAAAAATAACGCTATAATTCGGGTCCTAACTGGACCCCTTCTCAGTTAGGACCCGAAATATAGCGTTATTTTTTCTATGTGTTGTTTCACTGATGGGTTTCCTTACGGTATATATTTATATATATATATATATATATATATATATATATATATATATATATATATATATATATATATATATATATATATATATATATATATATATATATATATATATATATATATATATATATATATATATATATATAATATATATATATATATATATATATATATATATATATATATATATATATATATATATATATATATATATATATATATATATATATAATGTGTGTGTGAATGTGTGCGAGCGCGTGTGTGGTTATATAATTTGGTTCACGGGAGAGACCCCTATGCTCGTACCTTCATGCTTCATGATCATTTTAATTTTTTGCACCCAGAGACATATTGTACCTGCCTTTAAATATATAAATGTAGTTAACATTTACTGTTTCCTGACATAGTGAATTCCAATAATCAATTATTCTTATAATTAAAGAAGTTTTCTTTGCATCTGGCAAAGATATTTTCGCACGTAGCTTCAAACTATGACCTCTAGTTCTAGAGACACCCATAACAAAATATTGCTTCCTGTACACTCTATCAAAGTTATGATGGAATGTAAATGTTTTTGCTACATCCCACCTTTTCCTTCTAGCTTCAAGTGTTGGTAAGCCTATTTCCTTCAGTCTATACTCAATATTGAGATTACCTATTTTTGTCACCAGTTTCGGAGCACGTCTATGAACTGTCTGCAATTTATGCATATGCGTTTTCAAGTGTGGACTCCAAATGGGCGTTGTGTATTCAAATTTTCCCATCACATATGACAGGTAAATACAACATTCTAAAAATATCCCTGTTCATGTGCTTGAAGGCATCCCTTGTTTGCTAAGGAACCATAAGCTGCCTTTGCTATGCCATTTAAATGAATTTCCTGAGACAGACCTGCTCTACATCTCTTTCTTTTGCTGGCTCTTGAAGTTCCACACCTGCCGTTGAGTTCCCAAACTTGGGCCTTCTTGTGCTCTTGTCGATACTTATTACGATACATTTGATGTATTGCATGTCATTAGCCACTTTTCGACTCTGTTTGCAGTACTTTTTGAAGTACTGCATCTCGTTAGCCACTTGTCTGACCGCTCATGCACTGTTTGATATTTTCTAACATTATTCTCGTTTTTACTTTCATCATTGCATCTTCTTCAAGCATATTGAGAACGCATTTACAGGCCTTGGCAGGTCATTTACACACAGACATATATATATATATATATATATATATATATATATATATATATATATATATATATATATATATATATATATATATATATATATATGAATCATTTTTACCCCGACCGGACCGGTCACTCATTCCAACTGGTGGTTCATACTCAATTTTACCAATATCGAAAACGTTATCTATGAATATTAGATCAAGCAGTGATAGTTCATCTACCCCTTCTGGACCTTGTTGGTTCCAGTTCCATTACCTGCTTCTGCAAAAAAAAACATTGAAGTCTCTTTCTATATAATTAAATTACACCATAATTAATATCCTACGCTTTCACTCACGTGCTATGTTTACAACTAAGTTGATGACTTATATTATTTTCCTCATAAAAATTTTGCCTTTACTGATTTCTTGGTGGGTCATATAGTACAGCTATTATAATGCTCTGAAATTCCATTTACATAAGTGACAATAAAGTCCATGAACGTACGTCCTGTGGCAATATCTACTACATCAATCTAGAACCTATTGCCATTCATTATATTGAAACCCTTCTTAAAAGCTGTAACACTGTATATTTTTCTTCACTTGATATTGTCTTTGTAACTGCCAATATATATGCCACACTGTCATGTATGCAATACTTTAACTGCCTTACCAAGTACCTCATCCTTTTTATATGTAAGGAAACCATGAGGAGGCTATATGCCTTGGCTTCCGAACATTTGCTTCATCACTCCTTTGATTGAATAAACCCTGAAACAAAAATGTACAAAAATGTCTCCTCTTTTATTAATTTCTTCTCTCATTCAATGTTACAACTTCCTATAACCAGTTATTATATTTTTCCATCATATTCAGTTTTCTGTAAATTCAAATGAACATTGTCCTGTTTTCTTCTTTGTCCTTTAGAAGTTTTGCCCTCGACAGTAATCCTTTAAGCATGTCTTCTTTGTCAAAGGTTGCCTTCATTATTTTTGCATCTCAATCTCACACTTAGTCATTAAGGCAGTGAATGCTTACAATGATATTTGGCTCTCGTGATACTGAAATATTCCTTATTAATTCTAAAACCTTAGTCTTATAATATTTGTGTCTCCTCTGCCATATTGTCATATAGACTCATGAGACTCATTTATGCCATGCCTAAGATTATAATTGAATTTTCTATATCAAGTCCTGCTTGATATATATATATATATATATATATATATATATATATATATATATATATATATATATATATATATATATATATATATATATATATATATATATATATAATATATATACATACATATATACATA
>JAXCGZ010002011.1:0-17500 GCA_037179515.1 Halocaridina rubra | reverse complement strand
AGTATCTCGCATATATATGCACAAATAAAGCAGAACTTTCAGCACCATATCGCACTGCTCTTTTATGCTCAGATATTCTCTGGGCTAGCGAACGACCAGTTTGACCTATGTATGATTTATTGTTGGAACTGCAATCAATTTCATAAATCCCTGCTTCTAAAGTTTTTTATTTTATTTTGATGCACGTTTATAAGTGAAGAACCAGTTGCTTTAGGATAATTTAATATAAAAGGATTATTTCTGCCTAAATGATCACTAAGAATTTTAATACTTTTTAAATAGGGTAATTTAATCGTATTTGCAAAGTTTATTTCTGACTGTTCAGGCTGCCCAATTTAACATATTTTATTTGTTTTTTTAATTGCTTTTTCGATTACATATGCGGGATAATATGAGGCTTTCTAATTGTTGGCGGATTAATTTATATTCGTATTGCAAGTGCTGAGTGGAACATACTCTGATACCTCTTAGGAAAAGATTGCATGCAACATCAGTTTTTACAGACAAAGCATGGTTACTTAGAAAGTTTATGTAAGAGACAGAGAAAGTTTTCTTCCTATACACAGTAAATGAATATTTGTTGGGTTCTCTCATAATTAACACATTCAAAAATGGTATCTTGCCATCCGATTCCCATTCAGTTTTGAACTTAATGCTAGGGACTAAATCATTAAACTTTTTAAAAAATATGTCAAATTCTCCCCAACGGGAGTCCCAGAATGAAAATATATCGTCTACTTATCGCAACCATATCAATACTTTGGGCTTAATGCTGACTAGAAACTCTGTCTCAGAGAACTCTATATACAAGTTAGCCGGAAGAGGGGACAAGGGGCTTCCCATACTACACCGAAGTTTTTTGCATGTAAAAACTACTATAAAAAGAAAATACATTATTAGTGACGCATAATTTAAGTAAATCCATGGTTTTTTCAAGACCTAGTGGAAAATGCTCGGCAAAGGGAAATCAGTTTAACGCCAAGAAACTGTAAAACATCTACTGGAACTTTAATGAACAAAGATTCTACGTCGAAACTAAGGAGCTTTACATTATATAAGGGAATATTTGAATCATTAAATTTGTGAATAAAATCTTCAGAATGTTTAAGAAGAGATGAAGAAATCTTACATATGAAAGAACACTTGCATGATATTATAGGTCGTAATGGAATGCCGTCTTTGTGAATTTTAGAAAGACCAGAAGAAAGTTAGACTTTCCGAGGAACCAGTCTCACGAGTGGAGAAGTAGTGCATTTTTACTGAAGATGAAATATCACAATTCGTATTTCGTCTTCTTATTTCCCTCAGTCGAATGACAAGGTGGAAGCAACCATCCACTCTGCCAAATCCATGATAAGGGATAACATTTGCTGATATGAAAACTTGTACCACAGTGAATCAGCAAAACCATTGCTGGAGAGCTGTTTTTTGTTGTTTTAGATTCTCCACCCACGGATGGGTGGAACGGGTCAGGAAGGACCCATAGGGCGGTCGCCAGCCGGCACAGGCCCCAACCCCCCACTGTGGTGCCCAGCCGCAGCAGTAACCTCCCCAGTTAACAGCTTAAACTCTCTTGCCTGGACGAGGCGCGATCCGTCGACCTCACAAATGCAAGGCCAGCGCATTACCATTGTACTATCCAGGAGGCTAATTAGCAAACCCATTGCTGTAGAGCAGTATCACACCTCTCAGAGACATAGACCCCCAGCACAGATGACATTTGGAAAGACAGTTCCTAGAAGCACTCCTTATCATAGAGAATATTTCAAGCCTGATCACGAATGGAGGAAAGTTTACAAGAGCGAGTGTGAAATCGATGGTTATACTACTAAAAATCATCGAAAAAGAAATTCGATTATCATGTAAAAGACATGAAAGTCCCGTGTTTTGGAGAAAAGGTTATTATTGTAGATCCTGCTTCAAGAGGGCAAAATTAGGAATATAAAGTTTATCAACAATTCCTTATGTAAATTCATGAAAGTGGTAAAATAACTAGGAGAAACCGTCGCCACTTAAAAACATTAACTGCTCTCCAACACTCAATTGGCCAACAGTGTCCAGCCAATCTTGATCACATCTGTGCAGAGGTGTAAGAGTATTGAAGCACTCTACGTGACTAAAAGATTATAAGATCTATTGATAAAGCCTCATATAATTTCTGTATATTTAACCTTATATGTATAATAAATATACCCTTTATTTTCTTTATATCAGTTGTATATTATATGTTACTCTATTATTATTATTATTATTATTATTATTATTATTATTATTATGTTTTTATTATTATTATGCGTGGTCGAGGTTTGAAAATGGTAGATGGGGATGATAACGAGTGGGAGCTGAATCAGTTGCTGTTTGCAGATGATACAGTGGTGGTGGCAGATTCAGAGGAGAAGCTGTGTCAGTTAGTGTCAGAATTTATAATGGTGTGTGAGAGAAGGAAGTTGCGAGTGAATGTGGGATAGAGTAAGGTTATGAGGTGTACAATGAATGAGGATGGTGCTGGATTGAATGTTATGTTGAATGGAGAGACACTTGAGGAAATTGATCAGTTTAAGTATTTAGGCTCGGTTATAGCTGCAAATGGTGGAGTGGAAGCAGATGTGTGTCACAGAGTGAATGAAGGATGTAATGTGTTGGGTGCGTTGAAAGGAGTGATTAAGAATTGAGAGTTGGGAATGAATGTTAAGAAAGTGGTTGTGCCAACTGTGATGTATAGATCAGAGTTATGGGGTATGAAAGTAAGTGAGAGACGGAAACTAAATGTGTTTGAGATGAAATGCCTGAGAAGTATGATTGATATATCTCGGTTGGATAGGGTTAGGAATGAAGTGGTGAGAGCAAGAACGGGTATGAAGAGAGAAATTGCAGGCAGAGTAGATATGAATGTTCTGATATGGTTTGGCCTTGTTGAAAGGATGGATGATGAAAGACTGCTGAAAAAGGTGATGAATGCGAGAGTTGATGGGAGAAATGCTAGAGGGAGGAATAGGTTTGGGTGGATGGATGAATGAGTGGCGAGCGATTGTGACACAGTTCTGATGGGCATCTGCTGTTACCATGGGGCTGCACCTTACAGAGGTAGCCCTGTGGTAGGGGAGTTGGCAGTTGTGAAGCGACACAGGTTGTGGAAGAGCCGAGAGGATGGGCTGTGGCACTCCAGATGCGCCATCTTAACGGTCGCTAGCTCCTTCGTCATTGCCCATATAGCAAAATAATCCCCTTATTGTTTTCTTTTTTTTTATGTTGGTTACCCCCCAATTAAAGGGGGGAAACAGCCAAGGTAGATATATATATATATATATATATATATATATATATATATATATATATATATATATATATATATATATATATATATATATATATATATATATATATATATATATATATATATATATATATATATATATATATATATATATATATATATATATATATATTGTGTGTGTGTGAGAGAGATGTTCCTCCCCTTTCTAGTTCTCCCAGTCATTGTATGTTAATTTTTCGTCATTATTTCATGTTAAGAATACATTTATCTTGAGGAAATATTGGAGCAATAAGTGTCTAGAAAGCTTTTCTCAGTTGCTATTTATGTGGAACGACTTGTATCACGAGAATCACTTCATAACCACTTGTCGTTGAGATAGAAATTACAAGTATGTAATAAAGAGTAACCATATGATAGGGTGTTCGTTATCCTTCACTTAGCATGTTTTTCGTTTTGGTTTTTCCTTCATTTTCTTTCCCAAGCAATTCTTGTGTCTTCAGAGTGTGAGTTATTACACTTTTATAAATGTCGTTTCTCTAGATGTCTCTTGTTCCAAGTGAACCACGTTTTTAGTGATGCAATTTTCTTGTTTCTTCTTTGAATCTCCAGCAAGAATGAATTATCTCCGGTATTATCTGTGGCTATGAACAGTATCTTTATAAGGGCGTAACATTCGCGTTTTCTTCATACATCTTGGAAAACTTAAAAATTATTGAAAGCCTATTCAAATCTGATATAATCTAATCAATAGGTTTCATTTTACAACATTGTCCATGAACTGTGAAGTTATTTTGTTTTCCACATACACCTAAATGGAAAGAAAACTCACTCAGTTTTACGAAGAACCAATATATCTGCTTCGTAAATTCTTCATTTCTCGTTCGGTGTGTCGTAACGTCTTGATAAACAATTGTTCTTGACATAGAAGTTTTGGGCAAACGTGAGGTGCTTGTGGGCTTCCACAAGCAGATAATGGTAGCTGATGCACTGATTCGAGGATTGCACTCTCTTTGAGGAGCATTGTACGTTATCAGAGATTTACAAGGATTCTTTTTTCTATGAGCATATCATGATCATATCTGAATATAAGTTATCATTCACTTAAGCGAAGGATATATATATATATATATATATATATATATATATATATATATATATATATATATATATATATATATATATATATATATATATATATATATATATTCCAGTGCACCTGTACCTCATTTTTTACAATTCTCTAACCCTATGGCCTCCTTTATCCTTTCTTCAGGCAAAGTTCATAGGGTTCTTCGCTCGCTAAAGACGAGCAAGGCATCTGGACCCGATGGTATGTATCCCTGCAAGGTTCTTTAAGGAGTTTGCAGATGAACTGACTATCGTGCTTTGCAATTGTTTTTATACAATTCTCTCAACCATTATCTATCCTTCATCTTGGAAGTTATGTTTTTAGTACAACCTGTTCCTAGGAAGGTTGACCGCTCCAATCCTTCAAAACTACCGACCTATTGTCTTTTAACTCTTCCATTGCTAAAGTGTTGGGAACTTTGCTCATTTCTCACTGCGTGAACAATTTTGATTCTAATTTGCTTATCTCCGACTGGTGACCTCCTGTTCTATCCTACTCATGTATGGTCATCTTCTCTGAGGAACAATAGGGGATCCTTTGTTGTCGCTCTTAATTTCTCCAAGGCTTTTGACAGACTGGCACAAGGCTTTGTTGGCCATAGTCCCTGAGTATGGCTTTACCCCTTCTATCTGTTCTCTAATTTTCAGTTTATTTTCTGGCCGTTTTATATCTGTGTTTGTTGACGGTGCAATATCTAGCCCAGTCCCTATTAACAGTGATGTTTCACAGAGCTCTGTTCTTTCACCTACCCTGTTCCTTCTCTTCACCAACGATCTTCTTCAGTCCCCATCCTCCTCTCTTCTCCAAACCTTCGCCGACGATTCTACCCTTACATGTGCTACTCATAAGCAGTCTCGCATCACTCTTGCTTCTACTCTCAACTACGATTTGCAGAAGGTATCTGAGTGGTGTACTCAAAATTTAGTTTAATTTAATGCCTCCAAGACACAGTTTCTGGCTATCTCATTATCATCTTCTCCTAACCTAATGTTTTCGAAACTAACGACATTTACATTCTTAATTATGTTAACATATTAGGAATCCTCTTGCCTCTAACTTGTTTTGGAGGAATCACATAATCCAAACTTCTGGATATGCATCCAGAAAAATTGGGGATTCTGTTCCGTTTTCATCATTACTTTAACTTTTTACAGTTACTTAAAATCTATAGAGGTCTTTTTCGATCCCTGCTTAGAATATTGCTCTCACATTTGGGATGCTTCGTATACTTCTCTCTAATCTGGATTCTCTTTCCCTTTGTCATAAGGTATCATCCCTTCTTTCCTATCGCTACTACTTCCAATCGCTGCTTTGATGAGTTGGCGGGTTGCATCTCTCCCCCACAGCCAAAGCTGCGCAACACTCCCCAAGCGGCCTTGTCTCACTAGTACTCTGTGGAGATTTGTAGCTCGTGGATTGGTCTGATCAGCGACCAGCGACTGCTTCTTCCCATCTACCTCCAGACTCTGGAACTCTCTCTCTTCTTCTGTCATTCCTAGTTCTTATAACCTATCTTCCTTCAAAAAACTTGTGTAATTGTCATCTCAGGGCCAAATCCTACCATATCTCTACGTTTTCAGTACTTCGACTATTCTTTCAGCCTGTCCGTTTCCTATTGTGCATCATTACTTTATTTCTGTCTTGTCCTTAACCTTTTGCATTTTCTTCATCTTAATGTTTTCTTAATCCCCGGGCCTCTATTGATAAGGTCACTTTTCTTGTCTGTCCCGGTGTCACACTCATAAAAGGGAAATATATATATATATATATATATATATATATATATATATATATATATATATATATATATATATATATATATATATGTATATATATATATATGTATATATATATATATATAATATATATATATATATATATATATATATATATATATATATATATATATATATATATATATATATATATATATATATATATATATATATATATATATATATATATATAGTGAAGAGAATATATGATTACCAATTTACATTTGTCTATATATATATATATATATATATATATATATATATATATATATATATATATATATATATATATATATATATATATATATATATATATATATATATATTATATATATATATATATATATATATATATATATATATATATATATATATATATATATATATATACATATACATATATATATATATATATATATATATATATATATATATATATATATATATATATATATATATATATATATATATATATATATATATATATACATATATATATATATATATATATATATATATATATATATATATATATATACATATATATATATATATATATATATATATATATATATACATATAAATATATATATATATATATATATATATATATATATATATATATATATATATATATATATATATATATATATATATATATATATATATATATATATATATATATATATGGTAACTTGGGTGAGACACCAGCCTTTCATTCTGTTAAAAGAATATTACTCTTGCTAACCATTAAGGTCATTTTTTTTTCTTATTAATTTACCAGATTCTGAGTAGGTTTCTTTCAGTTTACATGAAAAATAACTTATTTTCATATGTTTGCACAGCAAATACTAACCCTTGACATATATAGGAAGGGATAAAGGCTTTTCATGTAGTTGGATGGTCGGAGCCTCAGATGATCAGGATTATCTTCAAAACTGACATTTTTCGTTGCCTATATATATATATATATATATATATATATATATATATATATATATATATATATATATATATATATATTGTTTGTGCGTATGTATGTGTGAATACATGTATGTATGCATGCATGTATGTATGAGTGTGAGCGCCATACTTATATTTCATGGCTATACATAAATAATAAGTTGCAGTGGTTTATAAATTCCTTCTTATAAATTATTATAACTCACCAGGTCACCGTATTAATTCACAGTAAAAGATTACTCTACAAGGATTGAAGTCTTAAAAGATTAAGGCATTAAAATGAAAATTTAATTCTAGGTGGAATATTCGTCATAATTATTAAGGTCATGTAAAAAATGATGGGAACATCTTGTTAGTGTAATTTTGCATGCAATGAAGTTTTTTCGATAACTATTTAATGGTTTTAACTGAAATGTGAACATTATTAGTTAACAAATGCAAGAAAAGTTGATGGAGGGGACAAAAATATCATCTCCATAGTCCCCTGCGTGTCGTAAAAGTCTTCTAAATGTGATGGAGCGGGGTGACAGGGAATCCCCTCCTCTGTATTGTATACCTATAAATAGCCAAGAGACGTAAGGGTATTCTGGCAGGAAAGATTCAGCCAAAACCCTAGTAATTGTTTCTCTGAATGTGCGTGGTTGTGGTCTAAGTGAAAGTAAGAGGGAGGAGATAGGGAGTATGTATGTGGAGAGAAAGATGGATGTGCTTGCACTGAGTGAAACTAAGATGAAAGGGAATAGTGAGATGACATTTGGGAGAATAGTAGGAGGGGGGTCTGGAGTTAAGAGAGGGTGAGGAGGAAAGGGAATATCTCTGTTGCTAAGTGAAGAGATGATTGGGTGTGTAATGGAATGGATCGAAGGATCATTTAGATTAATAGTGGTCAAAATGAGTCTTGGATGGGAGTTTGTGAGTGCATATGGCCCTGGCTGTGAGGGAAGTGAGGAAAAAAAGAGAAGAATTTTGGATGAAGTTGAACGACGCTGTGGCAAACGGGAATGAAGGTGAATGTGATGTTGGTGGGAGATTCGAGTGCTAGACTAGAGCATGAGCCAGTGGATTGTGTGATTGGTAAGTATGGAGTACCTGGTAGGAATGAGAGTGGAGAGAATACGATTGAAATGTGTATCGAGAGAGAGATGTTAATTGCCAACACCGTATTCAAGAAGAAAGACATGCACAAGTATACATGGGTAAGAGTAGATAATGTAGAGTAGTTGACAGAGCCTTAATGTGTTGGACAGAGGGGTATTTGGGAGAGTACTGGAATAAGAGTGGGAGAAAAGTGGAGAGAGAGGAAGAGTGGATGAGCGAACTAAATTAGAAAGAGAAAGTCTGTGAGTATAAGAAGAATGGAGTGTTTAAAGGAGGAATTTATGAAGTGTTCGAGGGGTTCTGAAAAGTTTCTGGCTCTGGGTAAAAGAAAATACCAGAGGATCAGTTAATTATGATTTTATTCAACATATTCCCCTCTCAGATTCACAGACTTATTGCAGCGATTCTTCAGTTTTTCAAGCCCTGAAAAAGAGCTTGGAAGGCTGGGCCTCCAACTAGGCCTCTGTAGCTGCAATAACTTCCAAATTAGAGTGAAATTTCATTCCCTTGAGATGTTTCTTCATTTGTGGAAAGAGGAGATAGTTGTAGGGGGCCAAGTTTGGAGAGTAAGGCGGGTGGTCTACAAATTCGAAGCCAAAGTCTGGTATTTTCCATAGAGTTTCTTGAGCTGTGTGCGCTGGTGCATTGTCCTGTAAAAACAGGACACCATGGCTCAGCTTTCCACAGCGATTCTGCTTCAAAGTTTCATGCTTTTCGTCCATCAGAGACATGTAGAATTCTGCGTTGATGTGTATATTAAAAAGAACTCTCCTGATTTCTATTATATTTAGGTCACAAAGTTCTGATTGTTGTGTACTGTTATATGTCACTGTTAATTGTTGTTCAAATGGACGTGTCATATATTGGTTGGAGCTCGGGAGCTTAAGGCTAGATGCCCATGCTGGCACCTTGCGGTTTGCATGGGTTTATCACTTCCCAAGCTTAGTGCTCTTAACTCCTTCACTACCTTGGACCAGAAATATATAGGTCAAACTATGCGATATAAATGTGCATTTATGTAACATTTTCCATTTTGCAAAGGATAACTTTTGAGTATACACATTGTACCCCTGTATAACTCAATATTGCAGTCACCATATTTTAATACAATTTTACTACTCAAACCGTATGTAATTAGACAAAGCGCCATAACTTGAGCCCCCCTGTTTTATAAATGTCTTTTTCAAAAACAACCCCTCTGCTTTTTAGGCCCCCCCCTTTATTTTACCTACTTAATTTGAGCTTCTAAACACAACACCCCATAACCCTGGTTTTAGACTCCAAATTATAATCCACGTACCATCTAAGCCCTTCCTTGAGCAGAGTTTATGTGTGAACATGTTGCTCTTTATCCTGTTCTTTTTCTATAGCAAAATATACCACTGCACAATCCTTCTTGTAAATTTCCCTTGTCTTAAAGCACTAAGTCTCCATATTTTAATATATTTTTACTTCTCAAGCCGTTTGTAAATAGACAAAAATCCAAAACTACGAGTCCTTTTGTTTTATAAATGTGTATATTAAAAACAACTCTCCTGATTTCTATTATGTTTAGGTCACAAAGTTCTGATTGTTGTGTACTGTTATATGTCACTATTAATTGTTCTTCAAATGGACGTGTCATATATTGGTTGGAGCTTGGGAGTTTAAGGCTAGATGCCCTTGCTGGCACCTTGCGGTTTGCATGGGTTTATCGCTTCCCAAGCTGAGTGCTCTTAACTCCTTCACTACCTTGGCCCAGAAATATATAGGTCACAAACTATGCGATATAAATGTGCATTTATGTAACATTTTCCATTTTGCAAAGTTGTAAAACATTGATAGACATTAAGAACCCTATTCTCGTCTACATCTTGCTAGCTATGCATTCTTCTGTTGTCTTATGTTTTTTTTATCTGTGCAGATTTTCAGGACCGTCAAGAAAGAAGCAAGGTAAAGTGACAATTCTGTTGAATTTGGTATTGTATGATCAACCAGATTTAGAATTTGGGAACAGGCATTGATGTTCAATATTTAAGTGGATACAGCTTCAGAATTTGGCTGTTATGCAAATTCAGAGTATAATAAATAATTGAGTTAGAATTTGGATGCGCATAAGGAGGTAGAATAAATTTACAATGGATGCAGGTAGGAATTAAGTATTTGGGTACAGCTGCATAATTTGGGGACTATGTATGCTCAGAATAATGATAAATGAGGTATGATTTTGATGCCAAAGTATTAATGCAGTGGAAGCAAGGAGAAATTTCCAAAATTTGGTTACTTGTGTAGGAGATATAGAATATAACTACAGGTAAGACGAGGGTGAGTTTATGAATTATTATCATGTTTGAACATTAGTGGACATTATTTTCCAGAGTCAACAAATCGTACTAAATTGTGTTTTATGCTGTTTTAGCATTGTTGTTTTGCTATTCCCTAAGCTGCCTGCCCAAATAACCGAGAGTCCCTAAGGGAGGCTACCGCCATTCCTGGGTTTTCCTACAAAGCTTTGAGGGAATGTGTTGTGTTGGCGCTTCCATATGTGTTTGTACGAGGTGATGTGTTTCATCCTGGACAGGCATCGTTGATGGAGTTTCCAAGCATCCTCTGATAGCTTAGAAGAGTTGGGTGGTGCGCACATCTAGTATAGCGTTTCTTGCAATATTTGCTGGAAAGTGTACCAATATCGTCTGAACTTTGGCCATCGTCTTTTGCTATCATAAATTTGACTCAGAATTTGTATGCCCATTAGGTTATAGAAAATATGTGGTAGGAATTTAGTATCTAGATACAACTTCAAAATTTGGGAAGCTATGCAGGTTCAGAATAATTCTACTTTGGATACCAATTTGGATAGAGTATTGGTGCAGTGGAAGCAGGGAGTAATATCCAAAATTTGGGTACCTGGGTACTATATATAGAATATAGCTACAGGTAAAAAGAGGTAGAATTTATGCACTATATCATGCTTGAGCATTAGTAGGCATTATTTTCCACCGTTGAAAAGCAGTACTAAATTGTGTTTTATGATGCTTTAGCATTGTTGTTGTTTTGTCGTGTGTGTGTTTATGTCTGTGAAATTTTTATTTTTCATGAATCTATACAGGATAATGTTTATTATAAACATGTATCTAGAGTCATCGGGACTGAAAATAAATAAAGCCAGATCAGCTAAGAATACTGTGGAAACATACAAACCAAAGAAAATATTAAATCAAAAGGTAAATTCAACCCAGAGATATTCAACACTGCAAATGACGATGCATTGTTTAGTTTTTCATCATTACAATTTTCCCAATATGCTCAATTCTTTTACAGCTGAATTTATAAGAAAACTTACTTGAGATTCGGTACATTTTTGGAATTATTCTGAGAAATCTTTGATATCTGTTGAATAAATATCTAACTTTTTAAAGGCATCGAAGATCAGTAAAAAACTTCCTCGTGTCTTCCCATAAACTCACTTCGGCAGAAAAAAAATTTCCAGTTTATTTCAAAGTTGACTGATGACAGTTTGGAATACTAACATTATATGCTGATTTTCTTTTTTTTTAACATTCATTCATATAAATTGCGTATTTAAAAAAGTTAGGCTTAATTATAATAATATTTAATATATTAGTCAAGTTCCTAGAGTAGCTCTGTACATCCTCAAACATATGCCTAGGAGTCAGTAAAATATAAAAGCAGCAGCCCTTTCTAATATCGTGTTTCATGGATTGGCATTTGAAATGATATATGAGCATATAAAGCATAGCGAAATTGAAAAATATTGCAAAATAAATATAGATTACTTTTGCTGATACATGCTTCTAACAATGGACAATGGAATAGTAATTTAAAGACTATGTTCATGGAGTATATTATTGAGGATGTTGTACCTGAGAGTAGTGGTCAAAGAAAGAAATGAGGGAGAACCATCTAACTGAAGATTACAAGGAGATTAAAGATCTTTTTGCTGGTCCTCACTTGGGGACCAATTTGAACAACAACTCTGTAAAGGATATGCGCGAAATAATTTTTGAGGAATATGAAAGGATAGGTAGCAATTACATATCATCTTCCAGAATAGGAATGATTAAAGACGAAGAGATATAGTTTAATGATGACTGTAAGAGGGCAAAGGAGCTGAGAGAGAAATGCCGGCATGGGCATTGGAGGAGAAAAAGCCTAAAAGCTTGGCAAAATTATAAAGGAGAAAGTGATGAGTACCTAGGTAAAGGAAGGGGGATAGGGACTTAAAACGAAAGAGATATTACGAGGAGAGCTAATGAAAATCCCTTTCTTTTTCTCAAGTTTGTCAGTGAGAAAATAAAGGTAAATGAACAGGGTTTAAAATTGAAAAGGGCAAACAGAAGCCTGAGACAGACAAGTTAGGAACTGATCAAGGACTATCAGTTAGCATTTACAGAACATAGTTCTCCACCATATATCTTGGAGATGAGGGAACAAGGGCCAGTTTTTGAGAATACTGTTTTTTCAATTATCGAGGTATGTAAGGTAATGATGGCGGTAGATACTGAAAAACTTTTGGGGACTGATGAAATATTCACTTTTGTACGTATGAAATGTGCTTCACCATTCTCTGTAACACTACGCATCATTCTTTTGAAGACTCTAGAATCTGGTAAGATTCCAAGATGATGCAAATAAGAAAAGGTGGTACCAGTCTTCAAATAGGAAAGGAGAGACAGCTCTAAGCAATAGGACTATTCCGTTGACTTGCATAGTTTACAGAGTTATGGATAAGCTGCTGAGAAACACATTTCTTTTCACTTGGACTTTCTTTTTTTCTTTTTTCTTTTTTTTTGTCACTGAAACAATATGGCTTCAGAAGAAGCATGTCTACGCTAACAATCTTGCTAAAGTTTTATGATGAGGCAAGTTTAATCTTACGAGAAACTGAAGGCTATGCAGTTAGCATTTTATTTTAGAATTTCAGAATCCATTTGATATAATCCCACATCTAGACTAATTAAGATACTGGCAAGAATAGTTGGAAATAAAAATTAAGACATCGGTTAAACTAAGACATGCAGTGTATGACTTCAGAAAAGTTAGTAGTGAGGTTACATAGGGATCATCATAAGGGCCATTACCGTTCCTTATAAATTTAAATTCATCTTTAAATATGTTTATAGCTGATAAAAAGATTGTTGGAATGTAAAAGACGAAAATAATGGTAAAGTACTGTAGAAAGACTTAAACAGTTGTCAAGAGTGGTCAGGCAAATGACGAAGGAGATTCAATACTTCAAAATGTAGAGTAATGAGAATGGGCATAAATGCAGGAAGGCTCAAGTTTGGGTACATAATAGCAAAAGAAGATCTTCAAGAATCTGTAAACGAAAGATATTTAGGGGTAAATGTGTTAGCAGATTTGTTTCTGGCAATGCATGTAAATGGTACAGTAAAGGCAGCATATACTTACTTAAGAAACATAAATATGGTCTTCCTTAAGTACCACTTTAGTTGATTATTGGATAATGCTAAGTTGGGAAACAGTAAATGCTAAATGCATTTATAGTTTTATTGATAAATATACGTTTAAGGGAGTAAAAATAAACCAACATGAAAACGGGAGTTATCATAAAAGGACTTTTTTTTATATATATTTTTTTTTCTTTTACCAGAATTAGGTAAGTGCACGCACTCGCACACAATCGTTGTTCACTCTATGCTTTTTTCACAGCTTGCGATTAAAGCTTCTGCTCTTTGTCTTTTAACGTTATACTGCCTGAACTAAGAAATTATTGGATTTTTTTTCTTATACTTCGGAACTTGATCATTTATGACCTTAAAGTTGGCAAAAACACTTCGGCTGCCTCGCCTTATATTGTGTTCTATCTCTATATTCCTTCCTCTTTATCGGTAACTGGCATATCCCCCTTTACATTGTCTTTTATATACAGTATATATATATTTTAATCTTTAATCGGTACACATTCCCTACACTCATATTGCTTATATCTGCTTCCCATTCCAAGCATTAATAATGATTATTACGTAATGGATGTCGTCACTATAGAGTGGATTATCGCAATAACGTTAGAACTCATAAGTTATATTCTGTGAAGTTAGTTCAAGAAACCATAGTATTGGGTACGTTAGGGGGATGAAGTATGGAGTTTACAATAATTTTTGATATATAAAAAACGCTTTGATTGCTTTTGTTTCCTGTATTAACTTGAAAGTGCATGCATAATAAAAGTTCAGTTTTGCATATACTGTATATGGAATATAACTTACTTCATATTACAATACAAAAAAGATGAAATAATTTTTTTTATGTATTACTTTTGTTCGCTGTGTTAACACAAAGATAAATCCATAATATAAGTTAATTTATACAGATATATGGAATACAAATCATATCAAACTACAGTGCAATACAAAACTTTAAAAATATCATCTAAAAGTAAATTATTTGTTGTGGTAAGTAATGAAACCCTTTGCTCCCTTGCTGTAATGAAGCCGCATATTACATTTTACATGAGTGGTCAGAAAAGTGGCTAATGAAATTCAATACTTCAAAATGTAAGGTAATGAGAATGGGTACAAGTGCAAGAAGGCCCAAGCTTGACTACTCGGTGGATGGAGTACAACTTCAAGAGACAGAAAATGAGAGAGATCTAGGAGTAAACATACTGGCAGATTTGTTTCCAGAAATACATATAAATGGCATAGTAAGGGCAGCATATGCATTCTTATCAAATGTAAGGGTAGCATTCAGGCACATGGACAGGGAAATGTTCAAAAATATTTATGTAACGTATGTGAGGCCAAAACTCGAATATGCAGCCCCCTTTTGGAATCCGCACTTGAAAAAGCACATAGCTAAGCTTGAAAAAGTTCAAAGACATGCCACGAAACTGGTGCCAGAAATACGCAATCTCAGTTATGATGAAAGGCTGAGGGAATTAGACTTACCATCACTCGAATCTAGAAGATTGAGGGGGATATGGTGACAGTCTTTAAATTCCTTCATGGTTATGATAGAGTGGATAGGGATCGATATTTTGATATGGCTGGCTCTAGAACTAGAGGTCATAGTTTGAAGCTTCTTAAGAAAACTTCTTTGCAGGATGTAAGGAAATACTTTTTCAGTGTAAGAGTAGTTGATAATTGGAATTGGCAAAGCGAGGAGGTAGTTAATGCTATCTCAATCCATAGTGTTAAGGACAGGTATGATAAGTATCACTAAGTATAAAATGGAACCGATGAGGAGACGGGAAGATACGAGCTTTGGGATCTTTCCCGTAAACACAATTAGGTAATCACACATTGATCTTGTATTCTGGCTTAAAACGCATGTACCTTGACTTCAAGAAGTTGGTTCATGATTTTCACCATCGTATCGTATATCCTCAGGGAAGTCTGCATGTTTTCCTCCTTGTGATTGTCATCTAATTTCAGAAGATCTCACAAGAAACAATGCAATTTCTCGTCTGAACTCAAGGTGAGTCATCTTTTTTGTCGTCTGGGTGTAGAGCACAGTAAAATTTCCAAGCTGCTACAGTGGAGATATACACCTGATTTATCATTAGTGGCCACCACTATTTTTTTCCTCCGATGATTGGTCTGTAATATCTAAAAAGGCGGTCCATCAGATCCACATATCCCATTCTTTTGTTATATAAACAGATTATATTGGGCTGTTACTTCAATTTTACTTCTTTTTTTATATTTATCTTTATTTATTTATTTTTTTTACATGTCACCTCACTTTCCGAACAGGCTCATGTGTAAAATGGTTGCTTGCAATGTTCACAATACTGTTTGTTGTCTTGCCGTTTGCAGACAAAGACTTCACTGCAACAATAATCGTAAATGCCCCTTATCTCTTCTCTTCATTTTGTTATTTGTAACCATTGACTTACAAGCCCCATTTGTTCTGTTTTCTCGAAAAGTACCAAATGCAATAAAGCCTTTCTCTGTAAGCAATTCTAGCAATTTGGTACTTGTGAAGAAATTGTCAAAATATATCTCATGATACTTTGGCACAGATTTTTCCATCACCACATCCAGTAAATCCATGACAACATTGTCCCAAGGGTTCTTCATGGCGTTGAGCACAAGTTTTTCCCGTAGATAGTCAGCTTGTGTGGATATCCATCATCTCCACATATTGTCCACATCTTTTAACCAAAACGAATGGGTTTGTTTTTTTATGTACAGCTTGTCACTGTGCTTGCCAAAATAGGGTACCATGGATTCATCAGTACTTAAGTTTTCGTGAAATATTCCCTATTGGCATAGCTTTTCATTCATTGACTGATATTGTTATGAAACTTTGGCGACTTTGTTTCCTTTTTCTAAATTTTGATTGTCAGCAACATGAAAATATTGCTTTTATTTAAAAAATCTGTCTCGCCTTATTGTTTCTGAAACGAATGGAACTTTCAAATCTGGTTGATTACTCCAGTAATCTCTCTTTGATGTTACAAAGTGATATCCAGAAAAAATCAGAATTCCAAAGAAATGTTTGTGTTCAGTAAAAAACATCAAATTTAGCATCATTCTTACCTCTGCTAGCATACTATTTAGTTTGCTCTAATATGTAGTGAAATGTGTTCTCTGTGAAATATAAGTTCCAATTTTCATAGCAAGATTTCATAAGGACTTCTCGAAACTTGTCACTGACAGTGCTTGGCATCTTTTCAGCAATAAATGTTTTCACAAATGGACAATTTTTCTTCCATCTTGAAGCACCACGCTTAGTTCCACCTTCATCTTCGGAATCAGAAGAGTCAGTGTAACATCCATTTCTCCTGGTGGTTCAAATAATTGATCTTGCTCGTCCAATTCTTCTTCATCACTTGGAATGTCCTGATCACCACTTTTCGTTGGAAGAAAAGTTACAGTTGCTGATGCATCTCTGTTACATGTTTCAATGAAATCTAGGGTATCTTGCAAAGTAACAGAATGGAAGGGCTGGCTCTTGGTTCCATAACTGTAACTGATATCCAAGTTTACATAACTTGGAGGGATAAGAGACTGAAATTCTCAATGACTTTCTGCTTCTTGTATACGGGACTCTACTGTAAATAAGCAAGGATGATGGATGCATGGAATGAATCGTGATTGCATCATATTTACAAGATATTTCATCATATTTCTTGATAGTGTTTCACCTTGATTCCTAGAGAGCATGGTGCATATGATGAAATAGCATGTAAACATGATGCAATCATGATAGAAGCATAAAGTGTAATGCACACACACATGTATGTATGTGTGATGCAAAATTTAGTAAATATTCATTATTCAGAAACGACTT